>JAOWBG010259206.1:0-23400 GCA_028566255.1 Geranium maculatum
GTTTCACTGCCCCGCTACCAACCACTGTCTGGTTTTCTTTCCAAGGTTTGAAGACCTGGGGCATAAAGACCAAGGTCTTTCAACGCTTGGGAGAAATACCAAGGTGAGAAAACGCTAGGGCTTTAGCTGAGGAGTTCATTTCTCGAGTGAAACGAAGAGGAAGAGTTTTGTTATGAAGTTGTTAGACTCTACTTTCATTCTCCTCCTTATGGCCGTAACAACCACAGTGATAACACACAAGGTGCAGCCCCTCGTATTCAATACGTCTTATTCTCTTTCGAAAGGCCGTTCTACTCTGACACTGGTTTCGAAAGGAGAAGGAAGGCTGGAACGCCAACAGGCGTATATTATTGAATTCACCCGACCGGATAGTACCCATTTTGGGAACGTCCAGTGCCTCACTGAATGGGGTAAGTCGCCAATCCCTAAAACGGACTATGTACTTTATCCGCTGGGCTACGGGCGGGCATTTTACCAGAGGTTTCTATTGAATCGAGAAATAGGTTTGATTGTCCATCTTTTTGATATAATATGAATATATAAGTATAGGGCATCCTCCGGATAATTCAAATCGAAGCAATTGGATGTCCGCCCCGGGCCTAGACGACATGACCGATCAGTAGAAATACTCCAGCACTCCGCCTTTGTAATATATTCCACACATCATACTAGATAGATATCATATTCATGGAATACGATTCACTTTCAAGATGCCTTGGTGGTGAAATGGTAGACACGCGAGACTAAAAGGAGAGGTTTGTAAAGACTCAACAGAGGGTACTAGCAAAAGAAAAGAAATCTCTTGGGTTTCCCTAGCTCGAACAGAGTGAAGAGGGAATAAGATTGATTTTTCTTGTTTAGCTTAGTTTCTTGCTTAGTTTATTGCTTAGTTTCTTAGTCTATCGGAAAAACCCTTTGGCTACTCTCGCTCTTTCCGGCATTTCGAATTGAACTTTCTGCGTCCAGCGTAGGGCAAAAGCTAGCAACACAGTTTTCCCTAGGGATAAAATCAAACCTTGTACATCGAACCTAGGTAGCAAGATTTCTTTGCTAACTTTCTAGAGCCAGCCATGGTCCCCCCGGGTGCTCGAGTGGAAACGAAGAGGGATAGGACAACTCAGAAGATCTTGTGGCAACCAACCCTAGTGTTCGATGGTCAACTAAGTATACTGTCTCAAAGGACATTTTCGATGGATTTATCGCAATCTTCTGACCTTGAGCAGGGGAAGACCTATGAGTATCATTTCAGGTACAATAAAACCCTATAAAAGCGTTAAGAGTAGAGTTTCGAGTTAAGTGTTCCCTCAACAAAGATAAGAAATCAAACAAATCTGAAAGAAAAGAAAGAAAACCTCATTATTTTCTCGTATTTGCGATCTTACTATTGCATTTTGCCTAAGGATTCAAAACACTTGGGACAAAAACAAACACTTGCTATTCGAACCTTGGTTTAACAACAAACACTTGCTATTCTCACCTCTTAGTAGAGCGTCGTCTTAGAACCAAGGAATCCCTTGTACTTCTCACCTCTCCTGTTGCCCTTGTACTTAGAACCTAGGTGAGGACGGACACACTAGGTTCGTAGACCTAGGCTACTTGCTTGAATATGAAAACCAAACAAGCCAGCTAAGCAAGTAATTTAGTAAGCATGAAATCCAGTTTCTTAAGAAATAAAGTAAGCAAGAAAGAAAGTTAGGAAAGAAAGCTATTTCTCAAGCTAAGCAACTAATTAAGCTTTAAATCCCGTTTCTCAACAAATAAAAGCAAATCAAACAAATAAAACTCTAGGAAAAACCCTCCGCTCTTTGGTACGAAGTTCTCGAACGAAGTGAAGAGGTTCTTTATTTGAGAAAGAGAGAGAAACTAGGAGAAAAACTTTAAGAAAAACTAGCTTCGTTGCTTAGTATCTAGTATTGTATTTATGACCGGGTAGGGTACCTAGCTTAGATATTAGATAGACGAAAAAGCTCTTTCTTTTCCAACACTTCACTTTCACTTTCAAGAGATTGTATTTATGCCCGGGCACCGAATTCCTTTGACTCTTTGTTTTCCGCTACCTTGTCTACCCTTTGACTCTTTGTTCGAGCTGGGGAAATCCTCTCCTAGAAGTCGAGCGTCTTCAATCCTCATCACTTCGTTCGAGCTGCTTCGCTCCTTAAGAAAGCAACTAATTTGTACTACTTCTTATTCTTAGTGCATTAAATCCTATTACTAGTTTAATCCTTCAATTAGAAACTTCTCTTTGTGACTAGAGTAAAACAAAAGAAAAGGAAAGAAAGGAAGGTAGTTGGTTGGTTGTTTTCTCGAATATCTGTCTCATGTCTTTTATCGTATATAGAGAGTTTTATCGTCAGGTCTGCGAACCTTGTTTTGGTAAGGTTTTATCTCCTTGTTGAAGACTCCGCGTCCACATTGATTTTCTTTATCTATGGAAAAAGTTGGGCCCAGGCTGTATAGCAGGATCCCTCAACCGTAACATATTTCTCGAAATCATTGGATGGATGCCCGGGCATTGAGAAGGAGAAGGAAAGACAGAGGAGAACAAGCCCTTCTGACCCGACCCTTCTGATTGAATATCCTCTCGTTACCAAGGTGAGTACACACTTGCTCTTCGAACCAAGGTGAGGACACACTAGGGATAAAAACCTTTTCCTTTGAGTCTTTTCTTTCATACCCTAAAATAGCTAGGGTAGGGAAACAGAGGGAAACCCAAAAATAGCTTGGGAAACCCTCTGCACTCTTTTATCCGGGTAACCAAATTGGAAGCACCTAACGAATAGCTTTTTTTTTACCTCCCTATGCTGTCTAAAGCACAAAGAACAGAATAGCAAAGAAAAGCTGAAAAGCTATCTCTCTTCCTATTAGTTTCACACGAGATAAGCCTCAGAGAAAGGTTTCACTTGAAGAACTAACAAACTTTGCTTTTCAAAGGGACTTATTGCTCGACCAACAGGAGAGGGATTTCTAGCTTGGCTTGGATTTCTAGCTTTCTTAAATAGTTAATAAACTGGATTTCATGCTTAATTATTTCTAATAAATGTTAGATCTCTTTGAGAAACTGGAGTTCATGCTTTCAGAGGGATTTAATAACTCGATGTTGGGGATTTCTAGCTAACTTTAGAAACAGGTGCTTAGCTGGCTTGTTTAGTTTGGTTTTCATATTCAAGGAAGGCTAGATTTCAAGCAAGTAGCCGCGGTTCGAAGTACAAGGTCCCTTAGGTGCTCGAGTGAAACGAAGAGGTTTTCAAACCTCGCTTTTTCTATTGAATTAGGTGCCCGGTCATACAAACAATCAATTATTCCATTTCTTGTACCTTAACCTATTGGTCTTTACAAGCTCAACAAAATGACCAATTTGCTATCAAAAAGACGGGGTTTTAGCATTGTTTTCAAGACGATTTCGAAATTACATAATATACGATATAAATCTAATAACTAGAAAAAATCTCGGGTTATGACTTCCTTTTAGGAAGGAAACGCTAACTTTTGCATATGGCTAGCTGCCAGTTTTTGTTTCTAATTTCTTTGATTGATTTGATTGATTTCTAGCTTTCTGGAGAAACAGGATGAGCTGGATTAGCAGGATTAGCAGCAGGATTAGCTGGATTAGAAACAGGATTAGCTGAAACTGGATTAGCTGGATTTTTGGCTTTAGAACTAAATACCTCTCTCTAGTTTTACCGTTTTACTCGAGAAAGAATTACCTCAATTAGAAAAGACCAAGCGTTTTCTAACCTAGCAAAATGCAATAGTAAGATCGAAAGACAAATTAATGAACTTTTGTTGAAAGAAATTACGTTACCTAGGTAAAATGATCGGGTAAGGTTTTGACCTAGGGTAGAAGCTGCAACTTTAGAAAAAAGAAATCTTGCTCCCAAAGGTGTTGCTAGGTTTTGGGTGGAAGCTGCTTCTTTCAACAATGGAGATGCCGGAAAGACAAAGAGTAGAAAAAGGGAGGGTTTTTCCGAGATATTTGTTTGATTTGTTTCTAATTGAAGGATTTAACTAGGAAAAAATGCACAATAAGAAGTTAAGAAGTTGCTTGATTACATGCTTTCTTTCAAAACTGGAACTGGATTTCTTGATTTCACGCTTACTTGAGAAACTGGAACTTGAGAAACTTGATTTCTAGCTTTAATGCTTGCTTTTGAAACAGGATTCCTTGCTTCAGAAACTTCAGAAACTTGATTCCATGCTTGAGAAACTGGAGCTTTATAAACTTTAGCTTTAGAAACGGGATTTCTTAGTTGAGAAACTTTCTTTAATGCTTACTTAATTAGTCCAGAAACAGGAGAAACAGTATGAGCAGAAACTTTAGAAACGGGATTTCTAGCTAACGAAACTGAAGCTGAAGCTGAAGAAACTAAAGAGTTGCCTTTCCCTCTACTTAAAGTCGAGAAATAAATCCCTCTTGACTTTTGTTTTCTCACCTTTGTCTATCTTGGTACCCGGTCATAAAGACAATCCGATAGATCCGTTTTCTATTCTTATGTCTTTCTAGGTACCCGGTCAGAAAGACAATCCGAGATACTAATAAACTAAGCTAAACAATAACCTCTTCGTTTCACTCGAGCGTCTTCGAACCAAAGGAAGCTAGTGGTGCCCGGACAGAAAAACAATCTCTAGAAAGAAAAGGAATAGAAAGATAGAGAGCTAAAGAAAGGAAGCTTGTTTTTGAAAGGAAGCTTGTTTTTGAAAGGAAGGTAGTTTTACTTGATAAACTGGATTAGTTATTAGTTGGATTTTCTGAAAACTTGAGAAGCTTTAGAAACAGGATTTCTTACTTAATTACTGGAGAAACGGGATTAGCTGAAGGTTCTTCCTTTGTTTGATTGATTTGTTGAGGGAAAAGAATACTTTCCTTAGTGAGCTAGCGAGAAGTGACAAACCTAGCGAGAAGTAACCTAGCGAGAAGTTCAAAACCTAGTGAGGCTAGTGAGGTAATAAATGGTAATAAAGGCTAGAGCGTGTTGAGCCCGTACCGTAGTTGGTTGTTCTAGTTCTCTAAAATATCTATATCTTTTCTACGAGAGATCACTTTGATTTGTTTCTAGCCTTTACAGAAGGATAGGATTTCATGCACTAAGAATAAGAAGTAATGACAGGATTTCATGCTTACTTGAGAAACAGTATTAGCTTGATTTCTAGCTGACTTAGGAAAGAGATAGCCTTTTCTGAGGTCCCCCGGTGCTCGAGTGAAACGAAGAGGTTATTTCTATCTCTTTAGAAGTGAAGAGGATTTCTTACTGAATTTGTTGAGAAACTTGCTTACTTTAGAAACTCGATTTCATGTCATGCTTAATAAACTAAATAAACTAAATAAACTAAATAAACTGGATTTCTAGCCAAGAGAGCTGTTTGAGAAACTTGATTTCTAGCTTTCTTGATAAACGGGTACTTGATAAAAAGGATTTCATGCTTAAGAAACAGTATTTCTAGCTTACCTTACTTAAGAAACAGGTGCTTTAGAAACTGGAGAAACAGGATTTCATGCTTACCCATGGACTGAAACAAGATTTCATGCTTCAGAAACAGTTCCTTTAGAAACAAGATTTCATGTAAATCCATCTAAATCAAATCTCAAACTCTAAACGCAGAGGGTTTCCCAAGCTCTTTACTTTAGAAGAGGGATTCCTTTCTCGAGTATAGCGAAGAGGGATGAAAAGCACTCGTAACTCAAAGAGAAGCATTAATGGCAGCACCTTAAATGAGACTCATGGGTGGGGTGGTTGCTAGTCAATCTAATTTATTGCATTTAAATCCAGCTAAAATAGCCTTAGAGACAGGATCAGAAGGAGGATCCGGAGTTGCCCTATCCTATGGGTCTCTAAGAGTGGGATTGGTTGGTTTAGAAAAGATAGAACTATTAACTCTAAATCCAAGGTCCCCTAGGTGCTCGACCGTAGGGAGAGGTTAGAAAACATTACACTTTTACAAAACACTTTCACACTTTCACACTTGTACATTTAGACCAAGGAAAGAAAACCACCCTAGGGCTTTAGCTGCTGAGGTCTTTCAACGCGAATCAAGGTTTACGCTTGGGGAGTTTGTCCGAGGTTTGGTTTCTCAACGCTCTACTAAAAGGAGAGGGATAAATACGCTTGGTCTTCAAATCAAGGTCTTTTTCTCTCAAAAGTGAAAAAAGAGTAGGTAGGAAAAGTATTTATCTTCCTCTGAAACAGTAGAATCAAACTCAGATGCAACAGTCGAAGAAACCGAAGAGTAAGCTGCTTTTACTTGAGAAACGGGATTTCTAGCTTAATAAACATAAACATAAACAGGATTTGTTACTTAATAAACTGGATTTAATGCTTAGCAACATAAATCTTCTATCCTAGCTGCAGAAAGTTAGAACAGAGATGAGGCTACTTAGGTAAAACTGGATAATGAGCTTTTGCATATGGCTAGCTGCAGAAAGTTCCATTTTAGATCTTGCTCCCTTTGAACAAAGTCACTCGAACGAAGTGAAGAGGTTCGTTAGACCAATTCAAGTGTTTTGAAACCCAAGGAAGGCAAATAGAATATATCGACCCCGAAAGGATGTTGAGAGCCGCTAACCTATGATAGGAATTCCCTAACTAGAGTAAAAACAAAAGAAGAAGAAGAGGTTCGGAGAGCTAGGGCCCCAGTCCTTGGTTTATTAACACTTGCTTGACCAAGGCTCGGTTCGAAGACCAAGGGAATTTGTCCAAGGTTTAACAACACTTGGTTCGTTAGACCAAGGTAGCCTCATTTCTTTCAACAAAAGTTTATGCCAGCATAGGGTAAAAGTTCATTCTTGCAATTTCCCTAGGTAACGTCATATAAATTTCTAAAAGTTGATGCCAGTATAGGCCAAAAGCTCATTATCCTGTCGTATTTTAGAGAAAAGTTAGCAAAAGAAAAGCAAATTTGTCATATTGAAGAACCAAGGTTTAACAACACTTGTCTAAACGAACCTCTTCCTCTCCTTTATAGTCGAGCTAGGTAAACCCTAGGGAAAGCATGGAATGTAAGAACTACTTGAGGCATTCTAGGTTCTCCGATACAACCAATTTCTAGCTAATATAATCGCATAGATGATAGATAAAATACGCTATTCTAGATCTTTTCTCGGATCTTTTATCTTAGGAAAAGAAAGATCTCGACTAAGGCTTTCCGCCTCTAGGAATAGCTTGTAGTTTTCTTTGTTTTGTTTGTTTTAGCTACTGAGCTACTGAGCTACAGAGAACAGAACTACAGGGAACAGAGCTACAAAGTAAAGATATATGTTTAGCAAAGCGAAGCCATAAGGAACAAGCTTTCTTTACTGTCTTTCTTGTTTGTTCTTTGCTTTGTTAGGTAAGCTGTCTTTGGTTTGGTTTGCTGTATGAGGTAACTGTCTTAGGTTTGCTTTGTCTTCTGTCCGCTAGTTCGGGTAGTCTGTAGCTATAGTCAAGCAAGGGTTGTTTTAGGTTCCCGTCTGTGTTTGTGTTGGTTGTCTTAGGTTTGTCAGCTAGTCAGCTAGTTTTTCTTGTAGCTATGTCAGCTAGTTGTTATCTTGTTTGTCAGCTATGTCAGCTAGTATGTCAGCTACTGTCCGGCTGGTTCCTTATGGTCGAGGAATGGGTTGGCTTAGGCTCCTTGTTTCTTTTCTTAGGTTTCTGTCTGTCCGGGGATGTCAGCTAGGATGTCAGCTACTGTCCGTCCGGTTCCCTCAATCAAATATCAAATAGAAATCTTATTGTTCTAGTCAAGCACACAGTGTAAGGAAGTAAAGCGAAGCCGATGTCCGGGTCAAGGTAGTGTACCCCGTCAGGGCTGGAGCTACTGTCCGGCCGGTCAAGTATCAAGTCTAGAGAAGAGAGAATATCTGCAGCTACTGGAGCTAGTTGTTCCTTTTGTTTTCGTTTTTGTTTGTTGTTTCTTTGTTTGTTTTGTCTTGTTCCTGTCCGGTCAGTAGATCAAGGAAAGAAAGTAGTTCCTGTCCGTCCGGTTCCCTCATATCAGGGAGAAATCTAGTTCCTGCAGCTAAGCCACTGTCCACGGTCAGTAGATAACGTCAAGCAAGTGCAGCTAGGATGGGATGGTTAAAGAATCAAGCAAGTGTCCGGATCAAGCAAGTATAAATCAAGCAAGTGTCCGGTCCGGTCCAGTAGGGTATATAAATATGTTTTGTTTGTCTTCTTTGTCTGAATTGTCTGAGGAGCCATTATTAAGTAAAGCACTATGAGTGAGTCAGTACAGCTGATGCTAGACAGAACACTCTAGTTTGTGTCAAAGCCATTAATAAACTGAACGTTAGCTCGGGGGTTTTAGATGCCCGAGCGAGTGGAGGTGCAGCTTCAAGTATCTATAATAAATGGAGCTACTGCAGCTACTGCAGCTAGGGTAATAGGTTAAATGTTGTTACTGTCCGTCCGGTTCCTTAGGTTATATAATCTCAATATGGTTCCTTGTTCCTTGTCTGAGGTAAGTCTTAATTGAAGACAAAGACTGAGTTCGCACAGCTGAAGCTAGACAGAAAACTCAGCTAAGTGTCAACACTAAGAACCTGACCAGACTGAACGTAAGCTCGGGGCTTGTATATCCTCGATCGAGTGGAGATGCAGCTAAAGCTTTAGATAATAGAGAATATGTTCTTTGTTCCTGCAGCTAATGCAGCTAGTATGTCAGCTAGTTGTTCCTGTCCGGTCAGTCAAGTATAGATAATCAAGCTTGTTCCTTTGCTTCGTTTCACTCAGCTTCTAGTCACATTTCCCTCTCCTTTCAGTCGAGCACAAGGAACAAACATCCCTCTCCAAGGCCCGTAGGCCTAGGGCATAAAGACCAAGGTTTCTCAACGCTTGGGCATGAAGACCAAGGTTTGAAGACCTTTAAGGAGAGGTTTACATTGGATATTCGACCACAATCCATCTTTCACGTCAGTCCTCCACTTGATTGAATCTACTCAGAAACTGGATGCTATCCTTTTCGTTTTTAGAATAGTCGATCAATAAGGGATAGTCAGTGCTCTATGTTTGTATTGTGCTATGTGGGTCATTGTTTGATTCTCTTCTTTCTTAATCGGTTATGCGCTGACGGCTGTCTTTACCACAAAGTCAATCAAGCAAAGAACTCCTAAGTAAAGAATGCAAGTCAAGATTTTTCCTTTGAATTTCTCAATTCTCGTAGAAAAGAAAGTAGTTCATGAAAAGTGTTCTCATCAGTCTCACTCTCCTAGTCGTTAGCCGTCTTCTCTTCCAATCGGAAATCATTCTTTCCATCAATCTTGCTCTCTTTGGGACAGTCTTGGCGGACATCATCGAATTTCTCCTCGCTACGCTTCGCTCCTCTTACTGGTGGGAGTACTGGTTCCTCGAGGCAAGCTCCACCCTTTGATTTCAATTTACCTGCGCCTCCAGCCTATAGTCGAACCAAAGGGGAAGGTTATCTTTGATATACTTCGAAAGAAAGAAGATTTAGCAAAGATTCTAGAACCCTTAATCGTTCAAGAAAAGGAAAAATATCCAAGAAAGGACCTTTCGCAAGTGCCATCAGCCATCGAGGTTGTAGATATGTTAATACAACGTGCAGGCAGTAAAAAGGCTCGAGAGGAGCACGAGAGCATTAAGGGAGAAGGAGAAGTACCTGAATGTAGAAAGATGACTAAGTGGTTAAATAGAGCTTGCCAGAATGCTCACGATAGAGATCTGGGCTTGATGGATCTAAGAGGAGAGCTACGTGCTATCGTCGAAAGATATATTAAGGATTAAACCTATGTCTTCTTTCTTCCATTCCCTTGGTCAACAACCAAGCCAAGTCCACTTCACTAGCCTACCAGCCTTCTCACTCGAGCTCTCCCTCTCCTTACAGTCGAGTCTTTTTAAACCTGCCCCTATTCGGACGATGACTTAAGCCTAATAGAATAGGCTTTTCCCATACTTTCTGTTGGTCAACAATCAGCCGCAGCTCTCCTTTCCTTTTTCACTACTTGTACAGGATCTCTTTCTGTCTGGAGGGAAGAATTTTTTAGTAATCACAATCATGCCTCAACTGGATCCATTCACTTATTTCACACAATTCTTCTGGTTATGCCTTTTCTTCTTTACTTTCTATATTGCCATATGCAATGATGGAGATGGAATATTTGGGATTAGCAGAATTCTGAAGCTGCGCAGCCAACTCCTTGCACAAGACAAAAACAAGATCTATAACAAGGACTCTCAGAATTTCATTTAGAAGAGCCTCTTCTCACACTGTGAGACAGAGAAATGGTTGCCGAAGAAGCTTCGCGCTTAAGCTTGAAGGAAGGGTTTAGCTAGATATAGAAGATACTAATTCATTTATGATCCAGTCTCAGAGACATTCTTATCATTTAGTAGATCCGAGTCCTTGGCCAATTTCAGCTCTTTCCACTTTCTCTACTTTCTCCTTGTACTATACTGAAGAACCTAATGGACCGAAATAAGTCTTGCACCCTAGGATTTTCCCGATAAATCTTGTCTTTGGTGCGCTTTTTTTCTTTATCCTTGTCTTCATTTCTTCTAGACTTTTCAATCAGGCAGTCGTCAACGGCTCAATGCTTTCTTTTCGCTTTTAAGAGCTCAGGGTCCTCTTAGACTATCTTAGTATGGCACCGAGTGGATGCTGCGACTACCACTTAGCCCAATGCTTTATCTCAGCCGAAAGGATCTGTAAGACCTTGTTCTTTAGAGACTCCTCTCCCTCTTCCTAAACGAAAGAGCTTGGGAAACCCTCTTCACTTCGTTCGAGCACCAGAGGGACCTAGGCTGATTGGTGCACGAGGAATGGAAAGAAGTCTCCATCAATGGGGGGGCTTGAGGGCTATTTCTCCGGAGGGAAGGTGCTGAGCCAGTGATAGATACAGTAAGCATGCTGGTGGTTAAGATACTGATGGACATTTACAACTTCATCACGGATAGGGGAAAGATACTCTATGGTATACCTTTCGAATCAGGGGGCTTTTTCCCGATACTGCTCTTATCACTCTAGGAAAGCTGTGGATGGAGCTAGCCAATCAAGTAAGCAAGTACAATAGGTTGTCATTAATGGGAAAAGAAACTGAGCATTCCTCTCTTTTCAGTCGAGTTCTTTCATTCCAAAGGGAAGTACAAAAGGAACCAAACCAAACTGGAGGACTGAAAGCAGACGAAGGAAGTGGCAGCAGTGCTATCTCCTCTCAAAGAGTCTGCTTATTCTCTCTTTATTTTCCCGAGTGAGATCGTCTATCTCAGATGCCGAAGTGACTAGCTTATCTCTTCCAGTAGAGATCTTATTTTTCCACTGTTTTAGGCTTGCTTATTGGATAGCCTTCCAGCACTACGATTCCAAGCTGGGCTCTATTTATATGCAGGTTTTTTTGATGTACTTCTCGTTAAGGGGTAAGGTAATGCCTATCTTTGATGCTATAGGTTTTAGATCTAGTACGATATACCGCGTTGCTCTATGACGTAAGGGCTTTGAAGCCAGCTTCGAGAAAGGGTTCCAAACCTGAGCAGAGTTTATTCTAACAAAGATGGGATCAAGTAAGGACGCAACTACAACTGATTCAATCTAACTTGGGAGCGGATCCTTCCTAAATGCATTTCCACTGGACTTACTTCTTTATCGGCGTACCGGTATTGACCTTTTGCTTGGCACTCTTCATCGCTAAACCCTTGAGCCACACCGGACGAATCTGTTCTACCTGCCTTTCTCGGATCCTATGGTAAAGCATACGTGCCGCTATACCTTCCTTTGATCGACTTCAGACTCCGCTCCGTCCATCAGTCAGAAATGCACCATCGTCAATCAACTCATACCGTAATGCTTCTTTCCTTGCCTAACCCTAATATTCTCCCTGCTTCGCACCCAGCGTCTTAGCTATGTTCCGAATGTCTGGTCATTTAGAATCTTTCTCATAGACTAGTTTGATGCCGACTAGATTTGATCACAACTAACGGCTCTTACTCTCTGAATGACAAAGGAATGTGGAATGTCAAGCTGTGAAACTGAAATCATCAATCTTTTGGCTATGGAGTGTAGCGGAGACTTTTTAGTAGAAAGACCAAGCTGTGATACTTCGTTCAGTGAGAATCCCAGTGTGAAAGACTTGGCAAGATTGGCTTCGTAGTGGTACCAGGATGAACAAGTCGAAACTTCTCTTTTTGGCTATTATACCTCCTGTAAATCAAAACACAAGTTTAGGGTGGGACACGAGATCAGTATCAGTCTAAGGTACCACTCCTGTCACTGAGGTCAGAGGATATCAATAAGTCATCGGGCCTAGACGAGACCACTTCTTTAGCCTCATCAGATGCTGACAAAGAATCTGCATTCGCTTTCTTTCTTCACACTTTAGCTTAAAGGATGCACGGGTCGACTATCCTCAATTCGAAAAGATACGTTTGATAAGTTATCGTTTAGATAGCAGCGAGTTCTCATAGGGAAAAGAAAGAGCTCTTTCTTTCGCAGCTTATTCGTCGTTTGGTTTGCACTGGCAAATGGATGACTAGTTTCTTCGTCCGGTTTGAATCAATTTATACTTCCATTCTATGTTGGTGGGGCTATCCGATTGAGTTTCCAGGGCAATTTCATGGGGACAGGTCCTTGCTTTCGAATCTCCTGTGAGTAAAGTCAGTCCTATTCGACCATTCAACTTGCTAGTTTCGGCATTTCAAGTTGACCCTTTGCCCGATAAGATAATAGTGTTTCCTGCCATTACTCGCATTTGAACCCTATCGCCTTTGTGTCACCTTTTGCCATAACACTTTCCCAACAGTGCCATAATCGTTAAGAGGACGACCGGACAGGGAAGTGAATGCCTAGAGTTACGACCTACAGACTGATCCGGGCGGGTTGGAGAGACATCCGCCTATAGATAGACTGAAATAAGGAAGACATCTTTCCAGTGGGGAGGGCCAATCTTCTCTTTGATGTGAAATTAGTCAGTTTTAGGTTTGATCTCTCAAAATGTTACACCTAATGGGTAAAACCAAACCATTCTTGGCTTTACAACTTAGGCGCCTACGGTTGTTGATGAGCTTTCCTCCATTTTAAGAGTAATGCGGTGATTACAGAATTCCGTTGCACTAATGTGGATCATAAGCAAGAAAGAGAATCGCTTTGATAGAGACTCCCAGGTGCGTATCTGGTCAAAAAACATACAGGAATAGCCGGATGTTCTATTTCGAAATCCAGAAAGGACTGGTGGTACCTGTAGAGTTACTAAATGTCTCGTCTTTGGATTCTTCTTTTTGTCCGAAAGTATTCCTCGGGAGTCTTCATTAATATGCTCCTAGTAGTTCACGGATAAAACAACCGACTACATCAGAAGAAAAGGCAGAAGTCTGGGGCACCTGCTACCGGATCCCGTTGAAGTTTACGAATGGAGTTCGGTCTAACGCAACCCAACGAGTTATTATTCTTCAATAGCAGTCCCTTGCCCAGCTGGGTCGAGGTACCATGCCTTCTACTTGACAGATGGAGATAGCAAAGACGCATCCACCTCTTATAGGCATCTGCTCACTCATTCGGATTGAGATTCATCCAAGTCTACCGTAACGGCTGCTAATCCCTCCCTATTTCACTTTTACTTTTTTCTTTTTAGGGAGACCGGCTCTCTAGTTCTGTCATGGAAGGGGGCAAGGTGCTGACCGATGTCGATTAGGAAGCTGCTCCTCTTGTAAATAAGTGAGGCAGCGAAGAAGAAACATGAACCTGTCCGTCTTGAAATATCTTAATATAAGACAAGACAATCAAGCTCGGCCGAAATATCGTAATGTAATATAAGATGAGGCAATCAAGCAAGCTTTCTCGAGCGTGAAGTCCAAGCTTTCCTATTCTAAAAAACAAACCTTGCGCCCAAAGTGCTTAGCCTCGAGTGGTTTGGATACCCGCGAAGCCGGTCCCCGTTTGGCTACAGAATGGAAGTTCTAGGACTGATCGCCTGATAAAGTAGAAATGGCCATGCTTAACACAATGTAATCTCTAAATTGAGAAACTCAAAAGCTGTGAAAATCCTTCAAATCAGCAAGTGGGATATACATCAGTAACATTGAATCTTTTTTCGGTAAAGATTAGCAGGACAGACAGAAAAGCAGATCAACACAGAAGATATGGAATCTGTCAAGCCTGCCTTGAAGGAGGAAGTCTTATTGTAGGTAAGATCATTGGCTAGGGCTGAGTCTAGCTGTAGCGATTAAAGCAGAAGGCGGATGCGATGCGCGTGAACTCTAGATGGCTAGGCACTCTAAATGGTTAATAAGTTGAAATTCAATAGAAAGGAGACTAGGTAGACAACGAGAGAGGGGTTAAAAGGACCAGCTCTCACATAGACCAAGCTGAGACAGGGACTCGGGGAAAGATAAAGATGGACTCGAATTTGAATAAGAGAAGAAAGTTGTGTGGGAAAGGGAGATTGATTCTACGATAGCAAGGGCGTAGGACGAACTTCTTGCTTTCATGAGTGACAGACCAGACAACTACCCGGGCTAAGCCAAGAGTTCGGTGGGAAGGGGATATCTAAAAGAAATCTAAGCCAGAACTCCGGGTGGGAAGAAAGTCATTGCTAGCTCTTTGACCGGTGCTATTGAATCTCTTCTCTTTCCAGAAGGGCTAGTCTAAAGCTAAGGCTGCTAAGTCAATCCTAACTGCTAAAGTAGAACTGATAGCGCATCAACAAGTGCCTTAGAGTTACATTTAACCTGAGCAGGAATTCTATTGCCATTGATTCTTTCAATCTAGTACAGGTTCTACATCTCACTCTGTCTGTAATTCTAAACCTCTCATCGATATCAGTGTACTCTGTCTCATCGCGAGAAGAGGCTATCAGTGACTTTCTAGAGCGGACTGTAACTAAAGATAGAATAGAATAAAATAAATGAAATGTTCAGTTCGTCTGTACTCTGTAGTTAATTCTTTCTTCCTGTCCGGACTAACGGTTAAGGGAGAGGTTATATATATCTCGACTTCTTTGGAGAGGGATTTCTTTCTCAAGTAAAACGCAGAGGGAAAGGCTCAGAAGCTCATTGGTCAGGTCGAAGCCCTTGTGTTACGCAAAAGGCCGCTTTAGAAGAGGAGATCCGCATGCCTATTATTACTAAGCTAAGGCGGGCAGCTAAGCCGCTTGGGAGTAAGTTCAGTGAAACGAGGGGTAAAGCCTTCCATTTAGCAAGGCAAGAAAGAGGTAAGCACTACACTTTTGTATAATAGGTTTCGTTTTCTTGTATCTAAAGAGAAATCTGAGTTAGAGTTCTGTCTTTGCTCATTTCATTTAGTTATATAGTCGATCGAGAGAGCAAAAGAGCCGTTTTCATAAAGTGGAAAGTGGGACCTTGAGTCATTATTTATTATGTTTGAAAGCATTGAAGAGGAACTAACTGGAAAGCGGGTGGGATATAAAAAGGAGTCTTATCTATACCATATATGACCTATTTCATAGAAGATTTTGACCCCCCTAAAAATAGGTTCCTGCTCTATAGAAGGGTAGGTCTAGGTCCCCTAACGTCAAGCAATAGAAAGCCTCCACTTATGAAAGCGCGAAGATCAGATCAATTGAAAGCTTAGCTTCACGTGCATGCAGGAAAGTCTCTTAGCTGGCGGTTTCCGGACCCTTTCTAGGTGCCTATCTTATTTAGATGCTTCAGCTTATGCCTTTTCTTCTCTTGCTGCCTATGCCGGCCTCAGATCTAACTAAATGAGCCAATTAATCTAAATCTTAATATGAGCTTTCAATTAAGGGGGAGCCTTCTGGAATAGCAATAGCCTGTGCCTCTATAATTTCATTGCCTAAACGAACATTCAATAAGAAAGACCGCTCAAAGTTGACTTCGCTTTACCTTGCGTTTTCGCTTTTTGACCCTTACTGGCACACGAGACCTGGGTCAACAAAAACAAAGAAGTCCATCTTATGCAACCGTCAGCTTCTTATCACCCTGGAACTTCCACATCTAATGACCTGTAGCAGATTGCTTACTTGACTCCTCTTTATTAAGATTTATAAAAGGCAATTAGTTTATTCTCTAAATGTAGCATCCCGGCTAAGGGCTTTATGCTGTGCCTTGCCCTCTTTCCCTTTTCACTTCGTTCGAGAAAGGAATCCCTAAAAAAGAATTGAATCCGGTACCAGCTTCTTTTCAACACGACTGGGGAAGAGCGCATCGACAAAAGCTCTCCTTTGAGGTTGGTGTTCATTGTAGTCGAAGAACCTATTTGTTCTTTTCAGAACCGCTCTTCTCATCATAAGATAAGAAAGCGATTTTCGTAGGTAGGCTCCTCGCGTAGATCAATGCTATCCGACTTGAATGATCGAGTCGATTCCACTTAGCACTCCTTAGAGATTTTGTTGGTGTTCAGTGTGGGCAGTCTCCTTATATGTTTTCAGTTTAAAGAAGGAAACAAAGAAGATATTAACTGTGCTGCTAGCTTTTGCCCCTCAATCTAAGGTGGGCTAGCTACATAGAACAACGAAAAGAAAAGGTTTGTTTGGGTAAGGCAATTACCTTTCGCAGCTATCTCCTTTCATCAATCTCTATCTCTGTCTTTACTAACAACAGATAGAAACAAGAGTAACAACAGACAGATAGAAACAGTCTTTCCTGTCAACACGTAAGAAACGAAGCTCGCTTTGGTAAGTGAGCGAGTGGAACGTAGTAGCTTATGGGAGGATGCTAGTACCACACCTCCGCGCTGCTAGCTTTAGAGGGTCCCTTCCTCTCAGAGGAGTACACAAGAATAGTGACACTCATATAATAGTAATTCGAATATCTTAGATTATCTATCTCTATCTATTATTCATTATATTCTTTTTATACGTTCAGTTGCTTATCCTTGTTCGTAAGGATAACCGACTTCTCTCTCTCTTGATTCAGAATGACTCTCCAACAACTGATTATCCGGTATCTTTCATAATCTTTTAAGCAACTTAAAGCAATTAAAAACATATATTTATTTGAAAGGGGACAAAGCCCTCATAATACAACATTCATGATCTCTGAGGAGTCTAGCAAATCAGTCCTTAGGAGTCAGATCTAAGTATATCTATTGTCAGGTAAGGAATAGGTTGCTAAACACTAATTGAAATTGAGTAGTCTTTATCTTTATATATAATATAGAGGAGTTCGATTTGATATTGATCTTTCTATCTTACAGCAGATATGCGATTCAATTATTAAATGCAAGTTGGTAAAACAAACCTATATGCGACTCAGATAGAGATTTGAGTACCATAGACTCAAAACTGATATGCGACAGATAAGAGTTAGGGATGGATGAATCTACTTATAGCTTCTACTCTTTTATCTATTCTTTATTCCTGGCTATCTCACATGTACTTCATGCACTGGTGGAGAGTAAACGCGGCTTTTTCTTCAACAAAATTGGCCATACAGAGAGTTTGACGACTCTGGCAGTATAGTATAAGCTACGGATATACTAGACTTGCCTCACTCTGGCTTAACACATCCATTGCAATAAAAGCGATTGACCTAAAGCATGGGAAAGATGCACAAAGGGAAGGTACGCGCTAGACGATGGGATGAAGGTAGGCTCACTCTCCTGAATGACTCCCAGATCTCTGGGTCTTGTCCAGTTCACAGAATAGATGTTTCATACTCCGTCATCGGTCCAGACGCGGGGATGAAGTAAAGAGGAGGGGCATGGTCCGCTTCTCTTACTTAAGAAGTCAAAGGAAGCTTGTACAATTGTCTTTGAGCTATCCTCTCCCCATCTGCGCTCAGCCAGATGTGATCTTTGCAGGGAACTACTTGACTGGTGGTCCTCCTCCTCCTAGCCTAGAGTCCAATAACAAGTGACTATTTGGTTAACCACATGGAAAAGATCTTGTGTACTCGGGATGGGCTAACTAGAATATATCTTTTCTTTAGTGTGTAACCGATTTGGATAGGTTTAGCTCCCCAGAGCTCGGTTTTTTTTTGGTTTCACCATGTCTACCCCAGCTTCTCAATCTTCATCTTCTTCCTCGGCAACATCTGCCCCTCTTTCATCCACCTCGGCCCCTCCCCTTTTCTCCTCTTCCTAAATTGATCCCTCTTCTATCCCGCACCAATCCTTTGCTATTAAACTTACTGGGCCGAAAACTTACATACCATGGAAGCTGCAATTTGAGCCTCTCCTAAACATGCTTAACTTGCATGATATCCTGTCTTCTGATTTCTCACCACCACCTCCAGCAATTATTGATGCTGCAACCCAACTTGCCTCAGCTAATCCAGCCTATTCGGCTTGGTATCAAAAAGACCAGATGTTATTTGCCTGGATCTTGTCCTCAATTTCGGAAGAGTGTTAAAAACACCTTACTCGGGTTACCACTTCTGCCGCCGCCTGGAAGGCTCTTGCCACGGCATATGGCGTTGTCAGCAATGCGCAACGCACACAACTTCTTCTGGAACTTCATAGTCTGACGAAGGATGACAAATCCGTCTCCCAATATTTGCATCAAGCCAAAGCTCTTGAAGGGAGGTTCGTTTAGACAAGGTTGTTAAATCTTGGAACAAAGTCGCTCGAACAAACCCTCATCCGATGCGGATGAGCAAATGAATTAGGAAGAGGTTTTTGAAATGCTTTTTGATTGAGTCAGATGTGGCATTGCTGATTCGATAACAGTTGCCCTTCAAATAAGATCCATGAGAAAGTTATGGACACGTTCACGAAACCGGAAGTCTTTCGATCCCATGCAGTAAATATATAGACTATATAGAAATAGAAGTAGGCTTGCTAAAAGCAGTATATTTTCTGGCTGGGGCGTAGTTTGTTGCATTCTATCCCGGCTGCTTATGATGAAACTGAATCAACTGAAGCTGCCCTACTTGCCTCTGTTGCGGATGGAAAAACTAGATCAACTTATCCAAATCAATCCACTGATTCTACTCGCTCAGCCTGATCCAACTCCTTAACGTATCCGGAAAACGCTCTCTTAGAGATTGGTAAGGCTCCCAGAGCTAGTTGAAGAAGACTCACTACCCGTAACGTCTACTGGCAAGCAAGCGGGGTAACGTCAAGACTACTTTCTCTCTTTGGAATCTGTTGCATTGCACATCCTGCGTCTCCTTTTGTCGAGTCTTCAATCGAGCTGACATCCTCTGCTTGGCTTGTACAGGGAGCTTACTCGGCTAAAGTCTATTTTGTCTTCTATTCCTATGATTGTTGAGTGCACAAGATCGCAATGGATTCCACAACGGATCGACTATGAAAAGGCCCAATCGAATGGAAGCCCCAGGTGGAAGGAAGTACAATATTCGAAAGAGTTCAAGAATCAAAACTTTGAAAGAGCGAGATGAATCATCTGATGAGGAAAGCTCATCTACTTTACAATAACAATACAAGATAAGAAAAACGAAAAAAGACGAATATGTACAATATAAGCATCTATATGCAGTATGCAATTTCGATATTAATTTGCTGTCTGTCAAACTCAATCTTCCCATGATATGTGCACCCCTTCCCTGGGAAAATAAGCGAGGAATCTCTAGCGAGTATGAATGAGATCGTAGGTGGTTATCTGAGTCTCAGGCACCACGTACAATAGTTTTCATCTCGTGACTATGAGCATTTTAATAGAAAGTTTAACAGGGAGAAATCAGAAGATCTCTGCGATGTCTTAACTTCACTTCAGTCTCAATCATTCTGTATAAACAAATCCTTATTGAAGTTCGTCAATGAGAACCGGAAGCTCTTTGAAGCTAAGGGTAAAGAATCAGGTTCAGTTGTATCTTATCTGGTATGCGAATCACTGAGTATAGTTGTACGACTGAGAGGACTGGTAGATAGCATCTCCATAAGGGACTATTAAATCCTTCAATTATCAACAAAAACTGGCATCTAGCATAGGGCAAAAGCTCATTATTGCATTTTCCCTAGGCCAGGGGTGCTCGACCGTAGGGAGAGGTTTAAAAACACTAGGTCTAAGTCTAACGAACCAAAGAAAGGAAGCTTGTTAGAAAGAAAGGAAGGTTGCGGTGCCCGGGCATCAATATAAATACAATCCGATACAATTACAATCCAATCAAACTAGAAATGAGAGGGATTAATGGCACCTCAAATGAGAGGTTTGCAAACCTTAAAAAAGGGTCCTAAGATGGCTATACAGTACACGCAAAGGACATTTTAGACAGGATACTTTGTTGACGAATACTATGCCGATCAGAAGGAAGATCCGGAGTTTTCCTATCACTAGGCTAGATGCAGAAAAGTAAAATTTAGATCTTGCTACCAAGGTATAAAAACAAAAGGTTCGTTAGACCTAGGGCATTTTGACCAAGGTTTGAAGTGTTTCCTCCATTAGGAACCTTGTGGACTAGAGAGACCACTGTAGTATTCCATTCTTTAAGTTAAGTAGGTGACCCGAGATAAAAAATGATTTGACAGCCTTAATCACATCATTACCCACAATATGCCAGCACTTCTGAAAGAAGAAAGAAGTGAACCCATCTGGACCAGGACTCTTATCACCTTTTATAGAAAAGAGAGCATTTCGAATCTCAATATCTGAGGGAATAGCAACCAGCCCCTCTCTCTTGCTCAATTCTATTCTTCCCTTAAACAATTTGCCCAAATCCTCAAATACAGAGATATGAATAACCTCTTTGTTTCACTCGAGCTAGAGAAATCCTCATCATTAATCTGACTTGAACAAGGTGAAGGAGAGCCAAATAAGGATTTAAAGGTAAGCTTTAGCTTCATCAATAACAGCTTCTGGTCGATCCACCCAAGTACCATCTTCTTTTTGCAATTTCAAAATGGAATTGTTTGCCCTTCTCACTCTAGCTTGTTTGTGGAAAAAGGTTGTATTGAGATCACCCTTTTCAAGCCAAAGAGCTCTCGATTTCTGTCTTGCTGCATCTTCCTCCAAGAGTTTAGCACGTCTCACTTTACCAAACAACTCTGCCAATCAAGGGCTAAACCCGAAGCAAGCCTGAAGCAATACCTTCTATCCCTCCATTGAGGTCAAACCTCTTCATTTACTCGTTGTTTGTCGTACCCTATTTCGTAGACAAGTGTCTGTCTGCCATTTCACAAAGGTTTGCAAACCTCTCGTCACGCTTGCCAAAAGTAAAAAAGAATTTGAAGATAAGATTGCTAGGATAGGAAGTCAAAGTGTTCGATGGAGAATAAAGCTCTACTTTTTCAAAGAGAGAGTAGAGGGTCCCGGCCTGTTCTTTTCCATCCCATTCTAGTGTACTTCTTCGTGCGAGCCAGTGCCCGTGCTATTTCCTCTTACTTACCCAGCATATTGAGAAAGCTAGTTGTATTCCAATCCGTAGCCTTCTGCTAGCGAACTATGATATGTAGAACTATGTTTTCTTATCTTCCCAGTAATCAAAAGACCTCTCTTTCCCCTATCCCGTACCAGTAGTACCCCTTGCTGACTTGGAGGAGTATGATAAAGCCCCGATTCCCGATTCTATCAGTGATCGTATGTAATAGATTGGGCTGCTTCCTCGTTTGAGGCTGCCCGCTCCATAGCCTATTGTCTTGGGAAAGTGGCCTAGCTAACCATTCTTTCGAAGAGAGTTCTGCTATTTACCTCTTTGGTGGCATCGTATAGTAAGATCCCCCCATCTCGCTTATGTGAGCATTTCGGGCTGTTATTGTGCGGTATCCGCTCTTGGGCTTTGCTAACTTCATCTAATATGTTCTACGCTCGGAGGTGCGGGACTCTCTTTACCCCCATTACTCCACTATTCATTCATGAAAGTGGTAAACCAATCAATCTTTTCGTTACATATCGGGGACAGGGAACCAGCCCAGCTAAATCGATTTCCCGAAGAAAAGAGAGGGCGCTCCTCCAAGATTGAGCTCCTAGCTCTCCCTCTCTATTTTCAAAAGCTCAGCTCACTGTTAGCCCTATAACAAAGCGGGCAGGCGAGACATCAGAGCAGCTATAGAATGGAGATTGCAATTCCATTTCTTCTTTCTTTTTTTACGAAAGGGGTGAAAGCAACAATCCCATATTGTGGACTAAGTCTATGAGCTTCTGGGCTATGTCTCGCTTAACCTATACAGTAATGAAATAAAGTCTCTTTGGTAGATCACGTGAGGGAAGACCTTCTATCCGATGTCCACACCCTCTCTCTAATTATAGCCCTGTTCTACCAAGCGTACTTTGAACCTTGCTGCTTTAACCCGGAGATAACGAATAACAAAAGATTTTCTCGATGCGAATTGAATACGAAGCATCTGGGAATAAAAAAGAAGTCTCTTTCCTGCAAAAAGTTGGAAAACTATCTATCGCTGTAGGATTCCTATTCAAGATCAAGAATCGCACATAGAGATGAGATATAGCGTTTATCTCTTCTTTAGATTGGTTAAGGACTTAGCAGGGTTCCCACGGAGCGGTAAGAAGCAAGGCTGGGGCGGTATAAGAGAAAGAAGTAAGTGCTGCTTTTGCTGTTACAGAATCTGGTCTTAGCTTAGCTGCAATCCTTGAAATCTTATCGAACAACAGTGGCGATATTGTTCTTGTTCCTGCGATTTTTGAATTTTTGGGAAGTCTCATGATCATCCAATAAGAAAGGTTTCCATTTTTTCAAATGAACGATTTGAAGACCTATTGATTCTAACAACTGATTGCAGAGTTCATCCGTTGGACCCTTCAATTCATAGATGCGGATCTCGGACCTATGAATGGGAATATTCCCGCAACTTACGGTACGAGGAATTTCGGGAATAGCTTATACAAAAACGAGCGAACTAACGTGTACAAAAATAAACCACGTGGCTTAGACTTAGTCAAATCTTTTTTATCACTAAACATAGACCAATCAATCGAATATTGATATTGATATTGATATTGATATTGATGTAATCGACCCAAGACTACTTTAAAATGGCTGTTCTGCGCTTGAAAATGAAAACGGCTCTTCCGCTCAGAAACAAAATGTTCCAAATGCTCCTGGAAATTCTTGCTCCCCTTGTACCATTTGTCTCTATATGCATTAGGGTCCCGATTCACGGATCTCTCGATAAAAATAAGAGGATCCAGGTATTTTATCTGCCCCTTTTCAAACTCGATAAATGTTGGTTGACTCTATATTTCATTATAGGCCTATGATTCAGAGTATCATTAAAAGGCGAAGGTAGAACCAATAAAGATTTCTTTTTCGACTCAGCCCTGGCGAGGAATATCTCACCCAAGGGTTGTTTTTGATCCAATCCGTAGGAATCAATAGAAAATAAAAATTCCTTATGATACACCAGATCCGGCTCGGTTATTGATAGAGTGAATAGATCCGCTCTTTCTTGAAATCTCTCTTCTGATTCAAAATCGCGGTCTAAAGTGTCTCCCCCCCTTCCTAGTTACAGCACAAGAAAAAAAGTGCAGCTGGTTGGATCCAGCCTATTCTTGATATAAACAACTCGCACACACTCCCTTTCCAAAAAAGATCAATACACCTAGTACTACACTTAGATTTATTGGATTTGTTGCCAAAATATCGGTAT
>JAOWBG010260314.1:0-7500 GCA_028566255.1 Geranium maculatum
TCCCTAGCTCGAGTGAAACGAAGAGGAAGAGTTTTGTTATGAAGTTGTTAGACTCTACTTTCATGCTAAGACGTAAGAGCTATTTGAGTTTGATTCTACTGTCGAAGAGGAAGCATAGACAAGAGCAACAGCAACAGCAACAGCAACGGTTTACTCGGTTGAAGAGAGGCATAAATCAAGCTCAAGCTAGCAGCAGACCTCGTGGCAAAGTATTTATTAACCTCTTCAAAAGTCGAAGAAAACTCAGAGTTTGGTTTCACTAGAGGAACTGGATTTGTTGCTTACTTTGCTTCTTTTGTTGATAAACCTTAGGGAAAACAGTAGAGTAAGCTTTTCTATATGTATATGGCTCTAAAAAGTTCAATTGGAGATTAGAAAACAAAGAGCTTTTTTCTGGATTGGAGACGCTCGACTGAAAGGAGAGGATTTCTAGCTATCTTAATTAGTTGGTTAGCTTGGCTTTCTTGCTTTTCTGGATTTCATGCTTTCTTGAGAAACTGGTACTTGAGCTTGAGAAACAGGATGAGCTGGATCAGAAACAGGAGCTTACGAAACTGGATTTCTTACTTCAGAAACTTGAGAAACCTCTGTTTTTATCCCTACTAGTGTTAATAAGCCGACGGAGCATCAGCCACTACCGGAAGGAAAGGAAAAAGTAACTAAGTCTGCTTTAAATTGTATGGGATTCGTATGGGATAGATAACCTTAATATTCCGAATATACTTTGTTTGTCATAAGAAGACCAAGGAAAGAAAACCCTAGGGTAGGCATTTTGACCAAGGTTTCGCTTGTACATTTTGAACCAAGGTTATTTATATCTCGACTAAAAGGAGAGGCAAGGAAAGGAAGGTAGCGGTGCCCGGGCATCCATCAAATCCGATACAATCCAATCTACCTCAAAATGATAGGGATGAAAAGCACTAGAAACTCTTTTAGAAGCATTAATGGCACCTGAAATTAGCACTCATGGGTCTTACACTCTAAAATCTTAAATATCTAATGTTAATCAATCGCAAATGACCTCTGATACAGGATCCTTTCTAAGTTTACCATCTAATACTAGGGTTTCCGATCAGACCTATGTTGTCCTATACCTGGGGTGGAAGCAACTTTCAACAAATGGAGACAGAGGCAACCAACTCAAAAAGCTCTCGAGCTTGGGAAAACCTCTTCAAAAGTCGAATCAAACTCTTCGTCTGCGTTTTACTTTACTCTCGTCTTTCTTAACTAACTAACTAAGTTCTAGTGAGATTCTGATCCTAAGAGGTTATATATATATCTCAAACGAAGTGATGAGGGACCGACTGTATTCTATCATGTGGGAGTACAAGCAAAATAGAGATGCAGAAAGTGAAAATGGAGATCTTGTTCCCTAGGTTTGAAGACCTGGGGCATAAAGCCCTAGGTCTGTGTAGCCCGCGCTGTTAATAAACAGCGGCAAAACAGTATAATGAGGTTTTGGCCTATGCTGGACGTAACTTTTCACATTTGAGACTCAGCTAAAGCCCTAGGTCTAACGATCCTTGGTTTTTCTCCCTCTCCTCTTCGTTTCACTCGAGAAAGGAATAGAAAGGAGAAAGATAGAGATAACCTTAAATGATTTTAATAATAAGGTAAGGTGTGCTTGTGCTCTTCCCTCATGTCGAGTTGCTTGGACTGATTGACTGATCCAGAGAGCTCAGACTGAGACTGACGGTTAGGTGCCGGTATGAGTGAATACCAGTTGACCGTCGAAGGGAGGAATTCATACCCGCCTTTCCGATAGGTGAAGAGTCTTATACTGAACCACTTTCAACATTACAGAATTAAAGTAACGTAAGGAGCGGGTATAGTAGGGCACTGCTACCGTGGATAGGTTATGAAACCTTAACTTACAGGAACTTCCCCTCTCTTGCCCAAAGAAGGAAGAGCTGGAAGGGAACTCTTCAACTCTTAGACGCGCTTCTCTCCTTTTGAAACTGCCTTTGCCTTCTTATCCCCTTCACCCGGGGGGAACTCAGTCTAGTCCAATCGAAGATCTTCACTTCCCCTAAGTCAAGGGGAATCGCATCTCAAACTCCAAAGAGCCGCAAATCCGTCTGTGGCTCGATATGATACCACTTCAAATAGAAGAAAGAGCGGCAACTACAACAGCTGAGATTTAGGTTGATGGACAGGCTTTCTCCTAGCTACAGCTATCGGAACTACTGGCTTTAAGATGCCTTTGCCCATTAGCTACGTTCGTGAACCCCACCCCAGGAAGCTTCTTTGGCCACTAGCTTCATGAGACGAAAGAGAAGAATACTATACTAATTATACTACTAGTATTCGAAGCAAAGAAGAAACTAATCAAGGAGTTTAATACCCCCGACCCGAGGGAGGGAGAGAACAGCCGTCTCATCTCTAAGATGGGTTAGTCCCTCAATGAATCTCTTCTGTTACCCTTGCCTTATTGATTGAGGTAGGGAAAGGAGTTCGAGTTACCTGTTTGAGAGTTGCTGCTTTAATACAATATTCCTACTTGAGGAATTCCCTAGCTCGAACGAAGTGAAGAGGAAGCAAGTTAGAGTTTACCAATCCCGGGAAAGTAAACGAAAGTCAAGTCTCCTCGTATTCATGAAATCAATCAATCAACTCCTAAGTAGGAATAGAATAAGAGATGCAATTCCCTCACTGAATCGGACTAATAAGAAAAGTGCTTTTATTCTGTTACAGGTCCCGAGTTAGTTGACTTTCCTTTTGTTTCCTTTACTTGTTGAAGGAGAAGGAACTGGAACAATCACTTCAGCTTGAAGAGTAGATTCGCCGGCAGTAGGACTCTCTTCGAGTGTGGGAGTATAACAGTAGCAGCAGTTATGGCCCCATACCCATGAGCATAGGCGTGAGCAGCTAAGCTAAGGTCGGAAAGGAAGAATGGGTGGGCTTACAGGCTACCTATTTCCTCATGTGGACATCTTTTCTATTTCCAGTATGAAGTGCTTGCATTTAGGTCTATGGGGGAGTCTTGTATAGGGCCAGAAGTTTGACTTCCTTTTAGTTATTTTCCAATCCCATTAAAGGATATTTAACCCTTAGGGAAAGGGCGCTTTCACCCGCGATAAGGTCACGGTCTCTGTTGGTAGAGTCTGACTCTATCTCGATAAGGCAGCCTTCCACTAAGCAACTTAGCTATTTCGTTTTTCTTGCTATGGCTCTTTAAGAAGCATATAACACGGGTTATAGCCTGGTCGAGTTCTTGCTTGTGGGTATAAGTACTAATTTGAGTCTATTGGGACTTAGAGGGGCGAAGCAGCTCGAGTATAACGAAGAGGTTCTAGATACTAGACCGAGTGAGTTGCCCTCGGGTCACTGAACTACCTTTAGAGAGGGATTTATATCTCGACTTTAAGGAGAGGGACGGAGTGACTCGAGTGATAACGAGAGGGATTAACAAGGCTAGTTAGAGCTAATTCGGTAAAGGTTTGCAAACGTCTCTAAGACAATGTTAATTGGAAAAATCTTCCTAAATGTCGGAGATATAGAGGCCTTATTAGAAGAACCTAGCATTCCAGATTCACCGAACATGTAAACCTCACCGATGAGTATAGATGATTTAGTTGGTCAACCATAGAGATGGAGCCCGGCCACATCCTTTGAAATGGAATGCATCTCGACCATAAAGCAAGCATACGGGCGAGGATACTCCTGCTATTGGGGAATAAGCAGCTCTTCCCGAAGATGTATTACCAGGAATTCTGAGCGAATCAGCTCTCCCGAAAGATATGTTGATGAAGAGTGAGAAAGCTCTAAGCAAGTGAGTAGACCTATAAATGGTATACGAATGATAGAAGCTTATCTACAGCTCTTTTTTGACTGACTTATAGCCCTACGGAAAGTGTTGTAGTTATCTAAAGTGTAGCTAATGCAGAGCAGCAAGTGTAGCTAGGGGCTAAGGTGCTAAAGTAGCTATTGAAGCTAGGAGTTCTTGTTCCTGCTTGAGTGAGTAGTTCGGGGGAAATGTTGCTAAGAGCTCTGCTGTTTTAGCAGTTATTGTAGCTATTGTTGTTTGAACTAAGCAAGTGTAGCTAACCTCGCATTCTGTAGCTGAAAGCGCTATTCAATGTTGCAGTTGCTTCTAACTATTAGCTCTTGTTGCCTAAGTGAAGTTAAAACAGCTTGTTTGGCTTCTAATCTAGCAAGGAAGCAGAGGGGCCCGTATGCTGATGAGCGAGTGAATCTTGCTTGTTGCTCTTGTTGTTAATACTAGCTAGGTGTCTTAGCAAGTATAGCTATTTTTCGTTTTATATAGCAGCAAAAGTGACTCATGCCATTTTATTACCAGAGATGCTTTCAAAACAAGAAAGTGTGCGTTTCATATATATGGAAAGGTTACCTCACTCATTTCCTTACCATAGATGCTTGAACAAGTCTACTTTTTTCGTTTCATATAGGTGGAAAAGCTACCTTGCTTACAGTAAAGTATCTCTCATATGGCAGACAAACAGAAAAAAGCTAGTGAAGACTGGCTAGCCGTATGCAAACACAGTCAATCCTCCCTCATGCTTGCTTTGTGGTGCCTAGTCGATCAGTCCAAACTCATCTGCGCTCGCACTTGGTGTTCTACACTATGGAAAGGCTTTCTTGATGTTCTTCTTAAGTAGCTAATTTAGTTCCAATGGCAGCTCGACAAGCCAATCCACACAAGCATATTACACAAGCGGTACACTTTACACCTGGAAAGGTAAGCAAGCAAGCAGCCTTACGACAAGGCTAAAAGAACCACCGTTGGGCTAGCTTTAAATTCAAAATCGAAAGGGTCTGAAAGATACTCGACTGTTGAAGGAGAGGGACGAAGTTCTCGACCAACGGGAGAGGGAGTTGACTTGCTTAGCGTTTTACGCTATGGAAAAGAATCGCTCCTCTTCGTCATTTTATTTGCTCATCCGCTAGGATGAGGGTTCGCTCGAGATATATATAACCTATGAAAACGACAAGAACAGCAACTTGAAGCAGAAGCTTAACTTCTTGCGTAACTTTTGATGTTTCCTGCTAGGCTATGCTTTTATTCTAAACATCGATTTGCGATTGAAGTACTAAGGTAATCTACGCCTAGTTTCGCCAGGCGATTCTTTCCGTCTCCGAGGTACTAACTTCAGTCTTCCGACTAAGCCTTCGCCCGGGGCTAGCTGCATGGCCTCAACCTTTTCCTTCTTTATCACAGATTGACGCTCAGAATAGAGCTAAGAACGAGGTTACGGAGTCACTCTACTCGGGGGTAGATGAGAGAAGTAGATCCTAGCCGCCCTTCCTTAACAAGATGGCTCAGAGCAAGCAAAGTCTTACGTTATCTACTATGATATTTCATAGCGCAGATGGGGAGTAAGCACACAATGAAATAGGGGCAGAGTCACATTTCTTAAAAACGCCCAAAAACCCTATAGCCTTCGGACTAAGGCGTGACCATAGGATCTCACAGTGTCGGAATGAGTTGAAGACGAGATACGGTGTCCAGTCGTATTGGTCGGGATCACTATGCCGCCTATCTTTTTTATCCTAGGCGTACTGCTTAGCAAAGAAAAAGGTAGGTCATATACTGGAGCAGACAGACCCTGCTACATCGTGATAACTCTCTTCAACCGGATCAACAAAGGCGAGATCCGCTCACTTCCCCACCGACTCAATCAATCGGAAGAAAGAAAATACTAAACTTCGGAGTGGCAAGCAGCCGAAAGAGAAAGTCCAACTTAGGCGTCAGGCTTGAGAAGGGTCATCGTTTCCGGCTGTCTTATGTTTGTTGTACTTCTGCAGGTAAGTAAAAAACCACTAACGCCATGTTTTAGGGTTACGACGAGCTGGCCTCTGATGGACTCAAACTGACGGCGAAGGTGCATGAGGAACTGAAATAGACGTTGCTGATCTCGGGCCTTCTGCTTTCAAGAGGGAATCGGTCAGCCCTTACTCGACTAATTACCTAACACACTGTGGATCCCCGCCACTGTATTTTAAGGGACAATTCCATTCCATCTCCCAAACTACTCATGTCACCGGGGCATCACCAACTCCATAAGCTAGGGCAAGGGAGTGGATCCGGTAACGAATGAAAGCCCTATTATTATGTCAACCTTGAACTTGAACCTTCCTATTATATTCTGTATGTGAGGCACAATGATCATGATCATATAGACAAGGTCTGGAACGCGCGAGAAAAGGCTGTTGTTCCAAACAAGCCGCGGGACCAACGCTATACTTACCCACTGGTCTTGCTCTTGCTAGCGTCTTCTGGGGCACTTATGACTAGTGTACTCATCCCGCTCTTATGCTCTCGCTTTCTCCTTGTCATACACGTCTCCTTCATCACTCTTTGGTTGTTCTTCTTTCTCGTATCCCGCTCTTACACCAACTCCACCTGCCCGTAGAAACCTTCTTTGGGAGTCCGCTTCCTCTTAGGCTGGTAGTTCTGCTAGAATAAGTCCTTGTTCAACCAAACTCCATTGCTTGGTCCTTCGCTACCGATAGAGGATTGGAAGAGGTAGTGTCGTTCACTCAGCAACAAAGGATACAATATCAGAGTGGGTTTGAGTGCATTCATACTGTCAAACCACTGAAACACTGAAAGCAAACAAGAGGTCTAAACGAACCTCTTCACTTCTAAGAGACCGGGGGACCAAGCGTTGAAAGACCTTGGTATACGTCTCTTGCCTTTCGGGAGGCTGCTTCCCATCAGAAGAGAGACATAAAAGATTTTTCCGGTGCAATCGTAAATCCTTTCATTCAAAGATCCCCGAATCCCTTTGCGTGAAGGTGGAAGTGCTGGTCCTGTGTGGGCATCAGAACCGGAGTCGGTTCCACAGAAAACCCATTTTACATCCCATCCTTCGAATTATAGACCCATTCAACTGTGGATCCAGTTATTCGACTAGCTTAGTCGTGCAGAACGAAAAAAAGTGAAACTCTTTTTTACACAATTTATCACATTACTTGTGGTAATGGCTTTAGTATTCCGTCGGGTACTTCGTTGACCAGGTGCCCCTTTTTAGACAAGGGTGCGGATTTGGCCTTTCCTTTCTTTGTCCAAGTACCTACCTTCCTGGTTCTTGGTTGGGATGCCTTAGAAGACTCATCAAAGGCATCTCCGATCGTTTACCTCATCGACGAATCACGTCCGAAACCTGCTTATGGCGCGATAGGACTGAGTAAACCTCGACAGGTTACAAGGCAGCTACTTAGCTTCGATTAAAAGCCCCTTCCGGGATTTAGGCAGGCTAAGCCATTTCCTCGAACTAACGTTCTTCGCTTTCACCCTCTCCCGTTGGAACTACTCGCGCACTACGCCCACCCTCTCCTTTTAGAGGATCAGGGGCTCCTTTTAGTCGAGTTTTTCAACCCTCTCCTGGCAAGTCGAGCCTTTTACCCTCGGAATTTATTGAAGAGCTTATTTATTAGTCGAAGATTATGCTGTTATATTAACATCGAAGATCCCGTAAACTAACCTTTCCTATTACCTATTTGGCCCGGGCTTTGGTTAGACCTTCCGTTTCCAGG
>JAOWBG010260314.1:12500-23260 GCA_028566255.1 Geranium maculatum
GTTGTAGACCTTGGTCAGGGGCTGCCCTAGGTTGATAAGCCTTGGAATTTATCCCGCGCTGTTGTTAAACAGCGGTCTAAGAATTGGTTCTCAAGAAATATCTTTATGTAAGGAAGCGAGTCTTGTCCTCTCAGCGTCTACACTGACGGAATTCCTGCCGGAAAGACACGAGAATCTATTGCCCAGGCACACGGTCCACATGGGCCTCCAAAGCCGCCTACTAAGAGTCCAATAAAAGAGACCCGCGAAAGAAAGAGCCTTTGGCCTCAGAAAGCCCCTCCCCGCTAACTACCGCTCAGCTCAAAACATGTGCTATTGGAGGACCGTCCCGTAGACCGACCACTTCCATAGGCTTCCCTAGCTGGCACCACACACACTTGTACATCTCTACTCAACTAATCTCATATAGAGAGAGGGCGACGCCTCTGCATCTAATGCAAGCTCTGGCTGCTACTTCCCGGCATTCCTACTTCATTGCTCCACGACGGCGGGTTTGGTTCTTCGGATAGGTATTCCGCAGAAGACATTCTTCCATAGAAGAAGCTTGCTTTACGGATGTCTTAAGAGAAGAGAAAGCCAGCGGCATCAACCGATCAAGGCAAACCGATGCTACCCTAGCCGAGTATAACTGTTCCCTAAGATTCATTACAATCAATCGAGACCCGGTCTGTGGAGATCAAACCTATTCACGGAGATGAGTCCTATTCCCAATGGCAGAAGGAAGTCGATCACTCTATAGTCGAAGCTGTCCAAAATCCCACGTAGCTCAACAACAAGATCCGTTTATGAATTGGCTCTCATTCTCACACTCATAACTATTTATCTAGAATGGGCATTCTATCCTATCTCTAGATAGAGAGAACATGCATTGCATCCTGTGAGATGTAAATCTATTCTAACTGGTCTTATTTGTGGATATATTCATTCATAGATCGAAACATTTGAAATGAGTTCACCCCTACTGCGTAATCCTCGGTTCCAGAACTGAGCTAGCTCTTTGATGCTCTACCCTTGTTACTACTTCATTGCTTGCTGAAGCCATCCTATCAATCAATAGGAAGAGGAACTCTAGCAAGAGTTTGACTGCGAGTTTATCTTCTCTTCTAACTTAAGGAGACGAAAAGACACATCAAGGAGAGCTCCTCGACCAGAGAGAGGGCATTTATGTACTCGAACGATAGTGAGAGGATATGCCTCTTCTCTCTTACAGGCTTCTGAATCCTTCTCTTAGGCGGATGTGGGAGTTGTAGCTCATAAAGAAAAAGAAAAGACTCCGGAAAGCCTAACCAGACTGAGAAGGGGATAGGTTTTTCTTCCTTTCCCTAAGAGAGGATTAGGCGCTAGGACAGATTGGTATGATAATGTAGGCTTTCTCCTGCTTCTGTAATTTTGTAAGGGGTAAAAGGGGAGCCTGAAACTGTCCCCGATAGTAGAGTAAGGTTAGGACAAAAATAGGCTTCAGCTAGGGGAAGGAGATAAGGAGGGAGGTTTTAAAGGAGATCTAGACACCGGAAGTATAGAGAGCGTGTGATCTTTGATTAGTTGCTCATGTGATCGAAGTGGCATCGTATAGCTATAAAGTAAGGTGCTACCTATACCTAGTGAGGAGCTACTATAAGAACGAGTACTAAAGAACTGGACGAAGGGGAAAGGATTTAGATAGAAAAGCTACTCCGCTGCAGTTGTTCACTGAAATATGACTCGCCGCCTTGCCTGGCTAGTCTAGAAGACTTCGGGCACCTTACTATTGTATTAGGGTGGATTCTCTCCGCTTTAAAAGGCGAACATCCTGGGGTACTGAAACAAGTCTCATATCATCATAGCGTACAGAAAGGTAAGGAGTCCTCATTCACCCCGGGCAATACCAGACTCTAAGTCTGAAACATCTAATTCTCAAACAAGGATTGAAGCATCGAATACCTTTCGTTCTGGGGATGAAACTCCCTTCCACTTCCAATCCAATTACTTATGCAACCGCGGTACTTCGTCCTTGGGATTTATTGATCGATGGACTGACGCCCCCTTCTAACTAAACCGGCTGACCTTTGTCTGTCTCTTCGACACTACCGGTTAGATCTGGAATCCCAAAATCGCTGTAACCCGGTCTTCCGGGGATTCATAATGCCTCTTCCTTCTTTTAGAATGAAAGGTAGTTCGCTGGGGAGCATCCGACAGAAGTGCTTCATCTTGTTCAGATAAATTAGGGAACAGGATTTCTTTGGTTTAGGGGTTCAAAACCTCTCCCTCTCCCTCTCCTTTTAGTCGAGATATAAATCCCTACGGTCGAGAACTTTGTACCTCTCCCTTTTAGCCTCTTCTACTATATTCTCATGTTTGTTGCCATTGGTATTCAATCTAAAGTATAAATAACAATTTCTATGTTCTTTCTATACGTCAGTTTCTACGAAAGATTATGGTTCGTGCGGAAGAAGTTTAGAGAGAGAAGAGAAGAAGCCCGATCCTAATCAAAAGGAACTATTTGAACCAATGCACAAGGGGAGCACCCACTTAGACACGTAGAAGTCAAACCAATACCAAAGGTAGAATAAGGCCCAAAGGCAAGTACTCCGACAGAAGGAAAGATATACTTAAAGGAGAAGATAGATGCACTGAGCAATACAGTCCAATACCACGGAATAGCAATAAGTATTGAAACTCTTTTAATAGCTGACAGGGAAGATTCGGTAGCGTAGGAGATGGCTCTTGTTAATGGTTCAGCAGAGAAAGAAAGCTACTCTTAGTAGCGCCTCTGTCAGACATTGAAGTAGAGGAGAGGGGGGCGAAGTCCGGAAGAGAGGGCGAAGACTTTATGAAGGGGGTGTTGCCTCTATATAAGATAAACGGCTTGTTCGGTAGTGGCATCTGGAAAGAAAGCCATGTTCTTACCAGCTCCGTTTTCTAATGAGAGCCATAGGGCATCTTCTTCCATCTTATAGAGGAAAGGCAAAGGTATTGGTCTTCCGAATGGAGCCAAGGAAGCTATTGGCTGGGGTGGGGGTCCTAAATGAAATAGTGATCTACTTCCATTGGTACCTGGGAACTTAGCCTATCTATATAAGGCTTCTTTAACCTAAACCATTAGGACATCCTGTTAGGCTAGGCCTGGTAAAACCACATTAGCGAAAGGTCGGACCAAGTAAGAGAAGATTCCTTGCTCAAAGATAAGTCCTTTAGCATCCCTTCTATATAGGAGTTTGTTGCGGGTTGGAATGAGCGAGTGAAGGTAGCTCCGTACCAGGGGCTTTAGCCGGTATGCGGCAAGAGCAGACGGTGTGGCATCGCTAAGGCAAGCATAGATATTTTGTAGTGTGAAAGAGGGGGCATAGCAGAAGCAAAGGACAATCGATCGTTAGAAGCAGCATATCTGTCCCTATTGTCAGAAGCTAGGCCTTTCCAAGCCCGGGAAGAGCTAGGGGAATCCTATCTCGAAAAGGTCGAAACTCGAACTATCGTTTTAGTCTTCGCTTTCACCCCTCTCACTATCGGTCGAGTGTCAGAACTCGGTCGGTAACCAAGCTGTCCAATCTCGCGATATTAGCAATATCGATCGATACTAAGGGAATAGGGTCTCCGTCATCTATCTAGAACTCTTCTCCTCTACGCCTACTATAGCTCGAGGGTATTTATAGCTCGACTGAAAGGAAGAGGGGTTTATTTCTCGACTGTAAGGAGAGGGCAAGGCGGGAACATTCCGATTACTCTTTCGTTTCCGTGAACCAAGCGTAATCAGAACTACTATTAAGATGAAGTATTGTCGAAAAAGGATTGGATTTCCTTTGCGTGCCATTTCATTTTGCTTTCAAGCAACCACATTCAGCAGTGACATCGAAATGCAGCAACCGAACTCCTAAGCTCTTTCAGCTTATTTCATTGGAGATTAGTCTTTCGTCTTTGTACCCATCCTTCTACTGACTGTAGGCTAAGCGATTGCATGCCATTTATCCGAAACATTGCTATATAGCTGCTACCCCTGTGACGTAATAAAGGCTAAACCTGCCCGCATTCTATTCTATTCTATCGACTACTCTTTCTTCGGTACAAGGCAATTCCTTACTTAAAGGATATGAGACCCTCTTTGTCAACGAATCTACCCTCATCCCTCAGTCACACGAAGAACCTCTTCACAAATAAAGAGAACTTCGTACCAAAGAAAGGAGGAGAAGCCCGCTTCGCTCCTTCGTCTAGCACCTTGCTTGTTCTGACCTTGCCTTGCTATTGAATTGCTATCCCTATCGTTAAATAAAGGCAATCCCAACTACTAATGGGAAGAAAGAGAGTTCATAATGCTATCAAAAAAGGCGGTAAAATGCAAACTTGTGAGATGCGATCGATCTCTTTCTTTTCCAATCATTACAGATAAACCAATCTTTGTAATGGAATGAGGCTTAGTGTTCATGCTAAGGCCTAGGAAAAACTGACTTTACTTGTATCAAAGATGCCTAGACGATCGATTGCTATTATTCAGATTAAGGTTAAGGTAAGGATGGTGATCTTCCTATTCTTCCCGATCCCAGTCAAATCTATCAAAATATATCCTATCCTTATGGGATGAAAGAACTCTTTGAGGACTCATCTGTTTGATCCCTACTTGTAAGATAAAGCATACTACTCGATGGAAAAACCTAAAAACGAAAGAGAGTTTCTAGCTGTAATCTGTATCAACCCTGTTTTCAAAAAAATCCAGAAGTACTTTTCTATTTATTACCAATAGATTGATTTATTTAAGAGAAGGATCCACTGAGTCAAGAGTGAACCCCCGAGCTGCGGAGCGCTACTTGTTGACTTTTGATTCATCCCACCAAACAAACTTGAACCCAACTAGATTGGATTACTTTTAAGACTAATACGCATAATCTACTAATACAGATACAGAAGGTTTGGTATGAAAAGAAGCTTGAAAGGCTCTCTCCTATTCCACTTTCTATTTAAGGAATTGAAATTCAGCTTCTAAACATGTCTTATAAATCAAATCCTTTAGCTGATACTTATTCCCTATCTGTTAAAATCTGAAAACTTCTATTTCTATCCATGCAAAACAATCTCTATTCTATTTTGGAATGAGGATAGCAACTTTCAGGACAATTCCATGGAACTTTCTAGAGCTATAGATACTTATCAACTATGAGAAGCTGCTAGCCCACAACTATAGAATAATCTAATATTGTGAGATAAAAGGCTCAAACAAAGCTAATAAAGCTTTTGATTAACAAGGAAAGAAGCAAAAACAATAGGCTCGAGAGATTAGGATGCCTATTAAGATAATATAATGAATGGAATGGATATTATCCGTATTCGTACATTATCTTATTTGAAAAAGCTTAGTATGACTAGCGTAAAGGAAAACGAAAACACTTATGATTTTAAGAAACTCAGAAAAACAGAATATTGTATTCTCCTAGCTTACCCATCTTTTTCTAATCTAGAAACTGGAATCAATCCTTTTAAAAAGAGTTTCATCCTATTGAATGCCTTAAGTCAGGATATTTATTCCATTTTAGAGAAAAGCAGCATTTTTCATTTCCTACTAGCCACTTTGTTAATAAGGAAAAAGTGACAGCTAGTTCAACTATTATCGCTTTCTCTTTTTAACCTCTCTGAATAAAGCAAAGACAACAAGAACAACTAGCCCCTAATTTGACTTATTAAGGATAGCTGCTTTTCGATTAATAATTCAGGCCCAGCCGTATTGACTTTCCTTCTTTCTTTGCTGGTTGCCCCATCGCTGACAGTGGATTAACTGGATTAGTTCATGATCCTGGGAATAGCTCCATCTGTGAAAGATAAAAAGAGAAATAAGGATTCTAACTAGGAATAGAATAAATAGTGTAGTCCACCCGATGAAAACATTAGCATAAGCCCCCTTTTCTCAAAAAACAAGATAGATTCTAGAGGCTGATAAAGTGATGTCCTGTCCCCCTACCTTAACAGCAACGATTGCAATAAACTCTAGAATTGATGTGACCTGGCTACCCCCCCGAGCTCCTGAGAATCATTCAACAATGTTGATTTAAAACTCCATATTTTAGGATGCAAAGCAAAGCAAAGCAAAGGAATAGAATGGATACTCTTAGTGAGAGAGTTTGCTATCTGTAACTTAAATTGAAAAAAAGGGGGTATTTTTCGATATCTCAAGAAATCAGAAAACAGGTAAATACATAGATAAAGTTGCAAGCTTGTTTGCCCTTCATTACGTGTCTGGCTATTAGCTCATAAACTCATGTTCAAATTTTGCAATTCAGATTTATTAAAAAAGCAATTAGAGCTACATCCGAGCAAAGGAAAGAAAGAGAAATTACTTATGTTTTTAATTATGGTTAAAAAAGAAACATTAGCTTCAGCCATGGATGCTTCTTTCCTGTTTCTTTCTTGTTCTGCCTTGAAACTCTGAACAAATTCCAAAACCTTTTATTCTGCAGTCGCCGAAAAGTAAATGGTTGGTTCACATTCATAACTCTACTTATTTAATGAGTTCTAGGGTAATCTCTATCTCTTGCTTGAGTTGGATTACCCGAGTTTCTTTTCCCTTCGTAAAAAGTATCGTGTATTCTCCTTCGTTTGAATCATGTAATCGTATTCATCAGCATATTGAATTCATTTTGGATGATTGGCCGTGATTTGCTTTATCCGTAGTTTTGAAAGCTAGGATGCAAGAGTGGGAGAAAAGGGAGTTCGTCTATGGTTTATCCTTTTTTTTTCGGTTTTGCAACACACACACAAAGTGACAACTGCCAAGGGTTCGAAACCATGTCTGTATTATACCAATGGAATGGAGTAACCCTTCGCATTCTGTTAGGATTTATTTCAGATAGATTTCCATGGGCAAAGTAGCTAATGTAGCAAAGGGTTTTAAAAAGAGCTCCCCTTGTGCAGCTCAAAATCAATCGGTACTTTTTTTTCTGATCTGTTTCTTTACTACAGCCTAGGATTAAAAACGCTAGGTTCGTAGACCTAGGCTTCCATCAACCTTGTCGAACTTCTATTCTGGGACACCTGCTAGTGTAAATAGAGTTCAGTTGTTGATGAAAGTTTCTATTTCAGAATTCTACCTTTTTTATTATAGGAGATAGTCTTTAAATCGGATTCCTAACCATTGGTCTTCCAAACCTTTCTTTCAATCCCAGGTCTTCGAACCTTAGGAAGATATACTTTTACCTTCACCTTAAAAGGAGTCTATCATTCCTGAGTTTAATGGACCATAGTAAGAAACTGTCTTTATAATACGCTCTTTCCTTTTGCATTGCAGGTTTTCGCACTCGAGGAATTCCCTAACTCGAGTGAAATGAGAGGAATTCGGGTAGAAAGAGGAAGTCACAGGATCTCACTGAATCAGTGGTTAATCATTAATCGCGAACGTAGAGTAGCTATAATTACAGGAAAGGAACTCGGAATCGAAGAAGCTCCCATTTTTGTTTCGTTTTTAGCGAATGAGGCGCAGATGTATTACCTCGAAGCTCCAGCTTACTAAGCTTTGTTCGCTATGAACCGTAACTTCAATAAATCGGTTAGTAATAAAAGAAACTTGACCAGGCAAATCAAATGCGGAATTACGAAGCCCTCTGGCAAACCCATTCTATTCAGCTAAAGCCCTCGCCTTAGTAAACGGGATTGCTCATTTCTCTTGATTTCCTTGGAGTGAATAAGGGAGGGAATCCATGTTTTTATGTTGATCTTTACATAGGTAGAACATAGATGACTAGATAATGAATGTTTTAAGCTTTTTTCCATTGCTTCTTATTACGCTATTCTTTACCACGCACGGTGATAATGGGCAAAGAATAATAGGAGAGGAGATAACCTAAACAAGAGAAATATAGATCCAGGCATTGGTAAGTTTCGACCTTTTTTCTTTTGGATAGCTTTGAAAAAGGATTCCTAACTAACTGGATTTTTCCAACTGGATTTGATGGATTTCAGATTTCTTGTTTTATTTGTTAAGAGAAGAAGGCTAAGGTCCCAAGAGTGTGAAACGTATGTCCATGATATTCTTTCCTTTTTCCAAGATCCAATAGAAAAGTAAAAGCCAGTTAGTTCATCTGTTGTTTATGTTATCGATGGATTCACTTTATCGACCATTTGAGCAGGCGATCCCGCTGAACAAGAGCGAACGGTACCAAAGGCTCTCGCAGACTTGTTCCATTGCTTGCTCGTTTTAGAACTATGGCAACCGTTGGCGTCTTAAATGTATGGTCGAACAGTGGATAAAATGGTTGAAGCTTTCACCGAAAAAGCTATATATTAGGGGCAAATGACATTGCGTTTATGAATTGACTTGCATCGGCGAAAGAGAACATTTCGAACTAATGGGTAGGGCCAAATTATAAAAATTATATAATTGGCTCCTTCTTTCATGGGACAGCATGTCTGCAGAATATCTATGTCTATTCTGGGTTATGGAATATCTGAGTTAAGAAACAAGTGAATAAAATCACTTAGATAGATAGAAGCATTTTGCTCGTCATCCCTAGAAAGAAAATATGTTGGTCAACAACCAACCCACATCTTTCGTTCCACATCTTTCGTTCTTCAAAAAGTCTTTCTCCATTTGATTGGGGGGAGCGGAGCAGTCAAAGAAAAGAATCAACAAACAAAAGACCATGAACGTCGAAGAAAAAGTAGCAATTTATAAAAATCTAGTCAAAATTTTAGATGAGTTACAAATCCCCAGCCCCCTTGAGCAATTTGAAATAACCCCATTGATTCCTATGAATATAGGAGACTTTTATTTCTCATTCACCAATTCATCTTTGTTTATGCTGCTAACTCTGGGTTTGTTCCTACTTCTGGTTTATTTTGTTACTAAAAAGGGGGGAGGCAACTTAGTGCCAAATGCGTGGCAATCGTTGGTCGAGCTTCTTTATGATTTCGTACTTAACCTGGTAAACGAACAAATAGGTGGTCTTTCCGGAAAAGTAAAACAAACGTTTTTCCCTTGCATTTTTGTAACTTTTACTTTTTTGTTATTTTGTAATCTTCAGGGTATGATACCTTATAGCTTCACAGTTACAAGTCATTTTATCATTACTTTGGGTCTCTCATTTTCTATTTTTATTGGCATTACTATAGTGGGATTTCAAAGAAATGGTCTTCATTTTTGTTGCTTTTTATTACCCGCAGGAGTCCCACTGCCGTTAGCCCCTTTTTTAGTCCTCCTTGAGTTAATCTCTTATTGTTTTCGTGCATTAAGCTTAGGAATACGTTTATTTGCTAATATGATGGCCGGTCATAGTTTAGTAAAGATTTTAAGTGGGTTCGCTTGGACTATGTTATGCATGAATGAGCTTCTCTATTTTATAGGGGATCTTGGTCCTTTATTTATAGTTCTTGCATTAACCGGTCTGGAATTAGGTGTAGCTATATTACAAGCTTATGTTTTTACGATCTTAATCTGTATTTACTTGAATGATGCTATAAATCTCCATTAAAGTAAAGTGGTAATTTCTATTTCTTTATAATTGAACAAAAGCGTGCTAAAATCTGCCAACTAATGCAGGAACTTTCGAACAGACCAGTTTCTGCTTACGCGGCAATAATAATACAAATAATCATTTTTTCGTGGGAGAGAGGGGACGAACCAGGGTGAAAGTGAAAAGAAGGACAACCCCCCTTTCTCCCCCCCGGACGTAGGCACCAACGTGTCGAACCGGGTCACCATCACGATCCGAATAAGAGGGCGTTCGCCCGATCCACGCATAAGAGGGGGCAGAATCTGGTTCCCAGATTTCGTACCGCATAGAAGACCGTAACGTAAGTCACTCAGTGCTCCATACGGGGTAAATGACAGCAGAATTCGTTCGAATCCTCTCACCTTCGTTCGAGATATATATAACCTCTCAAATGTTCAATCTTTTTTTAGGGGTTTTCCCAGAGATCTTTCTCATTAATGCAACCTTCATTTTGCTCATTCATGGAGTTGTATTTAGTACTTCTAAGAAATATGATTATCCACCCTTAGTCAGTAATGTAGCTTGGCTTGGATTAGTTAGTGTTCTAATAACCTTGCTTCTGCTCGCCGCTGGCGCACCTCTCCTAACTATTGCCCATTTATTCTGGAATCATTTTTTTAGGAGGGACAATTTTACATATTTCTGCCAAATCCTTCTATTATTAAGTACGGCTGGTACCATTTCGATGTGTTTTGATTTTTTCGAACAAGAGAGGTTTGATGCTTTTGAATTCATTGTATTAATTCTACTTTCTACTTGCAGTATGCTCTTTATGATCTCGGCTTATGATTTAATTGCCATGTATTTAGCTATTGAGCTTCAAAGTTTATGTTTTTATGTGATCGCAGCATCAAAAAGAAAGTCTGAATTTTCCACGGAAGCCGGCTTGAAATATTTGATCTTAGGTGCATTTTCCTCTGGAATATTATTGTTTGGGTACGACTGGACAACTGCCGATATCTCTAAATATATTTTCTTAGAATCTTGTTGTTAAATATATATCTATATCGTAAACTATCGGATCGGGGATTACTTAGATGTGAAACTTGCAGACCTCATTGGTTGTGATATTGATCTTACGGGGGGGACGAAATCAAAGAATATATAGACTTGTAGAGACCGTCTATGTAGTTGTTGTCTATCTAGGGCGATCGATCTACATCTTTCCCCATAGCCCTGGGGCTCTGTCTCGATCTCCTACGTGCGAAATATCAGGGACTAGTTCCTACTACGCGTTAGGACCTTGGTCTAATTCCACGCCTTATGACGAAAGGGGAGTCGGCGTGGCGTAAAGTTTAGATTGAGGGAGTCGCTAGA
>JAOWBG010262527.1:0-49461 GCA_028566255.1 Geranium maculatum
CTTTTTGCTTCCTGTGGTGAGACTCACTCTTTTCGTTTCGACTGTTCACTCAACGATTCAGCTCTTGGTAGGAAAATCTCCCCTGCCTCTTGTTGAATCAGGTGAACCTGCGTTTGGCGCTATCATCAACATAGTTGTAATTGATCGCGTTAAAGGACTGATCTCTCTCTCTAACTAGAAAGATCATAAGAGTTCACGCAGCGGAGAAGTCCGGCTTAAGCGAATTTCTATTATGACATTCAAAGCCTTATCTTTTTTGAATCAAGATTGCCTTGGTGTTCTTTGAATGAAAGAGATGTCCCGCTGTTGGTGCTTTAGGTTTAGTACGGGCAATAGGAATAGGAAATGGCGCTACCGCGGCTTACAAACGCCGCGGGATAAAAACCTAGGAAGTTCTCTTGAGTTGAGTGATCTTTCGCCTTTTTACGATTCCTGTTAGCGTTAGCGAATTTTCTGCTTGAAGGAGCAAAGCAGCTCGAGCAAACCCTCTACCTCAGCCGGTAGAGCAAATCAATTACGAAGAGGGGTTTGAAGGCTTAACCGCAGTTATTGATTGAATCCGCATCTGGCAGCAGTTTTCACGCGGCGAATTTCTCTTTCAAAAGAAAAGAATGACGTAGGTAGACTAGAAAGAATAGTATCAGGCTTAAGGCATAGTAGCTCTATTTAAGGGAACGACTTAGCGAATGAAATGGAAAGTTAGAGTAGAAGGAGAGTTATATGGTAAGTAGAAATATCAAGATCGGCATCTTTGCCGGTTGAAGGCCTTTCTCTTCTCCTCTTGGGATTCAATTAAGGGAGTTCAGCCGAGGGAGCAGTTGTTCTTGCTTGAGTTGAATCAGTGTAGTTTGGGAAGTGGTAAGGCAGATTTCTGAGAGTTGTGGAATCCCTCTTTCTTATGCACCAGTAGGAGTTGCTTTCGTTCTCGCTGGACCGGGGGGAGTTCTCTTCAAATCAAGCTCGAGTGATAGGGTAAGCAAGCCCAGGAGGGGCAGATTACTTTCTAGCCTAATAGGCTCTTTTTTTTGGCTATTTATAGAGCTAGAATCAGGGCTATAGGAAAGAAAATACTCCTCTTTTCTTTGCAGTTCTTATGCCAGCGAGCTAGTGCTTGCAGTCTGTGGGTGTGTCGGTGAGTGAGAGTGTCCAACCAAGAGTGCTATTCCTTCTACAAGTGAGACAGTGCCAGGCGAATCTTAAGCCCTGCCACTCCAATTGCAGTACTAGGGCCCTCCAGTAGTAAGGCTTTTCAGGCAGTTGGAGTTGCATTCTCCTCAGCCTTTCCGGAGGGGGGGACTTTACCGCTCCGTGGGGAAAGCTACTCTATCGGATTACTTGAGTGTGAGCAAGACAGTTTGAAAGCAGAAAGTTAGAACAGAGACTCAGCTCCCAAAGGTGTTGCTAGGTTTGAACCTAAAGTAGCTCTATCGTCTTTCTAAACCTCTGCAACAGTATAATAAAACGAAGAGTTTCCCTTTACTTGAGTAATAAATAGAGAAAAGAGAAAAGACAAGAGGCAAACAGAACTTGATTTCTAGCTTTCTGGAGAAACTTGATGAGCAGAAACAGGATTAGCAGAAACTGAAGAAACTGGATTTGTTGCTTTGCTTGATTTCTAGCTTTCTGGAAAAACAGGATGAGCTGAAACTGGATTAGTTGCTTACTTATAGCTTATAGAAAAGACCCAGCGTTTTTAAACCTCTCCTTCTAGTAGAGCACCGGGGGACCTAGGATTACCACCCAAGCGTTTTCTTCCCTCCTTGGTCTATAAGCCCAAGTGTTGATAAACCTTGGTTTTTATCCCAAGCGTCGAAAGACCTTGGACAAAAGAAATATCTGCATTTTTCCCTGGTATATCTGCATTTTCCCCTGGTTTTGGTTTTGGTTTTGATTTCTTTCTTCACTTCAATCAAGGTGAAAGTTTGACTAGAGTTAGGGAAATAACCTCAAATACAGTCTAATCAAACGAAGAAAAGCTCTCTAGGTTAGCTACAGGTAAAGTGATCCCAGAGCCGGAGACAGAGGCCGCTAAGGAAATGCTATGGATGAAGATCTTTCTCCTAGAGCTGGGTGTAAGGCAAGATGAGTATGTAGTGTTCTGTGATAATCAGAGTGCTATGGACTTGAGCAAGAATGCTACTTACCATTCCCGCACGAAGCACATAGATGTGAGGTACCGCGGGCTAAGTTATTATGTAGTTGACAAGCAATCCAATCTATCTTAAAGTGCATCTTACAACCGAATCTTCGATGCGGCCTTTCCCCTGTTGTTTATGTGAAACAAGGCATCAGTAGGGACGAGCGTAACGGCTTCTCGTCTTGTAGTTCCAGGAAGCTAGGCAGCTATCGAAGAGCGTAGGAGAGAGAGCAAATAATCTTGCAATTCTCTTTTCCACATCGGATAAGCGCAGCGGATATATATCGGTTTCCGCTGCCGCTCTTTGAGGATAAAGAGTGAGAAGGCTAGCGTAACGTCTTGGTTGTTCCTCTTCATTCTCTCCTTTAGGTTTGAATTTCTTACTGTGCTTTTAGTGTAATAAGGACTCGAAGCTTCGCTGCTTTTTACTTTTCTCTTTCTCCTGTAGGGTTAGAGGAAGTAAGGTTAGAGCAAGCAAGGAAAGAATGGATTATCTTACTACGCGGTCGTAGCTAGGCGAATGGGAATCAGACATCTATCCTTGGCAAAGGATAGCGATTCTTTACTGTGATCTTGTTAAGGGCGCGAGAATCCTAATCCACGCACATGCGCCACGAGCCTTCTTCGGCACCAAGACCCTTCTCAGCTCGGGCCAAGGTTTGCAAACCTAGGTTCGCAGACCTCTTCACTTCTAAGAGAACTTCGTGCCAAGGTTTATTAACACTTGGGATATAAATACCAAGGCCTTCTCTTTGCCCTGTTGCACTATCTCTTCTTTCTCTCTGTCAGTGGGTTTGTAGCCTAGCCTAAACGGTGGAGTAGCAGTTGGGATAATAGAATGACTGGCTCAATAGGCTTTCTTTCCTAGACCCTTCCTTCTAAATGGGGAGTGTTCCATATTCAGCAGCATACAGGGCACGTTGGTCTTTCCATAGGTGTCATAAGATGGGCTTATTCTTTCCCTTGTAGTATTCTCTACAGCAATAGCAGATACCTCTTCGAAGGTGAATCCAGACAATGTGTACTCATCAGTGGACTTTCGGATTTCTAGCACAGGGATACTTGGCTTCTTGGGGAGGAAGCATGGTTGTCGCCCCCCCGGAATAGAGTAGGGAGATCGCTCTAGCACGGCTTTCATCCGCTTCTACTTCTTATTGGTATTTCTATCGAATAGATCTTAACGCAACGTCTGCTCCTGGTCCTGGTGGCATGGGATTCGGAGATATAGAGTCGCCGGTGTGTGACATCTTCGGTAAAAGAAGAACCAATCCAATTGACGGATGCCGCTTATCTTCGATTTCCAGCGAAGTGTAAGCTTTGTCTAAAACCTCCTTCTCTAAATGGTTTTCCTGTAGCCCTTCCTTATGACTTATGATATGACAGGACCAAAACTGTCATTGAAAACATAGGCCTTTGGTCTCTACTTGGCTCTAGGGCAAGACCAAAGACGCCATACTTTCTTTTTCTCTCCGAGCTGCTTTCGCTCCCGTTGATCCGATCGATCCGAACCTTCGCGTCTACTCTCTCTTAGAGGATGAACCACGCCTTCGCTATATCGCCCCTCGCTACTGCTCAACCTCGCTATCGCACTTCTTTTTGCCGGCCCTTCCTCCAATTCCTTATTGAGATCGAGATCTTGTTCCATTAGACCCAGTTCGGTCATTAGGTCTCGGTATTGTTATAATGCTTTCCGTAGTCTATCCCTTATAGGCGCAATAGCCTGTTTGAATAGAATCGTAAACGAAACAGCTCTATCGCTACACCTGATCTGTTTACTTATACTTAGCTAATGCTACCTTTGTCAAAGAGGAAACTTCCGATCTACTGATGTACATGCCCTTGCTTCTTATGGGTAAACCACAGGCTCTGCTGCTGCTTCTTGGTCAACAGAATCATCATAACCAACTGCATAATCTACTGGGTCAACAACTGCTGGATCTACTACTGGACCTGGAGCTGCTCCCGTGTCTTTAACTGCTGCTCGTCCTGCTTCATTAACAGCATAATCATAGTCAGAATAAAGTCTACGTACTGGAACAGGATCAACAGCTTTAGGCTCTTCTGCTCTATTTGATATTTGAATGAAATATTGAGTTCACCAATGGAAACAACTAGTCAAATCCCGCCCTTGATACCGGAAACCCAAGGGTTGAGCAAATATATCGACCCCGAAAGGATGTTGAGAGCCGCTAACCTATGAGAGGAATGAGCGATAAAAGAGTTCAACGAAAAGTGGTTCTGGGTTCCGGTCTTTACTTTCCTCTCCCCCCCTTAAGTCCTGAGAGATGGCCCGCTGATGTGACAGAACTATGTAAGCACCCGGAGTCTGTTTAGTTATCCAGTTATCCATAGTAAACAGGAACTACACAATCAACTTCGTTGTCCACGCTTGGCCCGGTTCCCTTCTGCTGGCTTCATGGCCAACTTCAGTCATGAGATTAAAGATCATTGCAAGATTGATGCCGAGAATACGCTCTTTGATAGAATAAGCTCTTGTCTCAATATACGCAGTTTTAGCATTCTCCTTTCAGTCGAACATGAAGCTTGTTTGCTCTAAGGAATGGAGCTTTGTTGAAGCTATTAATAAGACTCTTTTTCGTACTATTGGCAAAAGTTCAATGTCTTCTGATATGAGAATGATCAAATGAAGAGAACACATGAGATGAGAACCGTAGACCAGTCAGTCAACGAAAGACTCTTTCTCCCTTCCCTCTCGTTTTACTCGAGATATAAATCCCTCTCTGAGAGGGCAATGCAATTACATCAAGGATTGACAAAGTCACCTTTGATCGGCTTGAGTTTACCTTTAACCTGTCTATCCTTAGTTTTGGTGTACTACGATTGAGCAATGAGACGTAGCTTACTTGACTAGGATTTCACTCTCATTCCGTCACTCTTCCTTCGACTAGGATTTCACCTTACCTCTTCTTACGTCACTACTTCTTGTTCACTTTTGCTGCTATATGGGACGGCAGACTTCTCTTTCTCTTTGTTGGAAGATTACCTCTCCTGAGAGTCTTCGCAAACGGGATTCCAATAGTTGTCTTGTAATCCGGATATTAGCTATAGTAATAGGAGTACGCCCTATATTCTCCCTAGCAAGAGTGACGGAAAGATTGCGTAGTCAACTTGCCGGGAAGGAAGCTAAAGAAGCAAGCCTAGCCCTTAAAGGAAGCCTGCTTCACTTCAAAAGAGTTGCGTAGGTAGACTATAAGGAAGAGTTTCCGGGTTTAAAGAAGAAGACAGATTTCTGCCAAAAAGCCTTCTGATGAGCAAGCTTTCCTCGTGTTAGCGAAACTGGAACTGGGATAGCCTCGGGAAATTCTATTGTTTCAGCTCCTGTGATTAGACTTTCTTTCGGTGGAGAAAGAGAGAGATGAGGAGTCAAGTGATCCCCAGCCTTAGATAGAACTAGACTTTTCTTATGATCCTAGTTTCGTTTTCATTGGCTATGGGTCACGAACGGGAAAAGATCTCTCCGGTAATATTGAATCTCTTGGAGTAAGATCAGTAGGAGGAGCTCACCCCCGGCAATCTACTTATTAATTAGAACCCGGATAAGTCCGATCCAAATGAATTGAAAAAGAAAAGTATGTTCTCACGGGCTAGGCTAAGCCAGAAAGAGCGAAAGAAATGTGATTAGATTAGCACTAGGTTTGCAAACCTTGATGCTTTGTTAATGCCACAGTTCGTTCATAGAAAGAGAAAAGCCTCTCCGCCCGGGGCCAACCAGTATGACGATTAGTTTCCAATCCGAAATGCTTATATAATACGAAAAAAATGAGCTAATGAGAAAGCGTCTGGAGTTACTTGTACTTTTCGTAGAGATAGAGGGTCCGAAGGAGGAATCACCGGAACGAAGGCTGATGAAGAGGTAGGCTTCTCTCGAACAAAGTGAAGAGGCTATTTTAGGACTTGTTATCAGCATAGGGTCATAACACCACCTGAAAGAAAGGGATTTTGGTTAAAGAAAGGGCCTTTTTGTCGTATCTTTCGCGACTTACCTACCATGTTTTGGGAAGAATCGAGATGAGTAAAAGAATAACCACAGAGCTTTATAAGACCGGGTCTCTTCCATAGCTTGGGCCTTAGGTCAGGTTAGCAGAATAAAGGGGCGAAGAGACTAAGGTAAGGTATGGGCGTTGAGAAAGATTCCTAGTTTAAGACTTAACAAGAACCTCTGGTTCAAGCTAGTGGCCCTACAAAAGAAAACGAAGCTAGCTGACTTGCTGTCTAAGTTCATATCCACGTCAAGCTCCCTTCCTCCAAGACTTGAATCAGGAAGAGCGGATCTTCTCACTTCTGAATTGCACCTTTCCAAAACGTCTGCAAACCTATCCTCATATGGATGAGGCATTAACCTTTAGAACAAGACCAATCAAGGCGAGGACCTTCTTACCTAGCCTTTATTGGTCTTCTATCTCGAAAAAGGAACTTCCCTCAAGCCTGTTCTAAGGGCATCTCTCTTATTTATAGTAGGAGGTTTGCTATGTCCACACCCGATTCTATTACCAAATCCGTTGTCTATCCTAATTGGTTGTACCCCTCTGAGCTTGAATATGAGCTAAAAGAAGTTTGATCTTCCCGTTGTTAGTACTAGTTCGATTTCAGATTTCGAAATCGAATTCATACTTATAGAAAGAAAACTACATTGGATTTGATACATGAAAACAACCGGAAAGAGAAAGACCAATTACTAAATGTTAACGAAGGCGACCAAGCTAAGCTACGCAACCAGGTTCGGAACCCTTTTTTTACATTGACTCATCCGTATACCGGGATACGATCCCCTAGAAAGGGTAGACCTGGGAACTGAAGGGATCCTCCGTATTGAATTGAAGAAAGTCAGCCCCGTGGGGTTAACCAACTCTTTCACCCTTGGGCGGACTGAGATCATCACGATCAGGGTTGAGAAAACCGGTCTTTTTGGCTTTTGCTTTTCCAACTGGTCTAGTAGATAAAGAAGGCTTGCTGTCGGACTCATCCGATGCAGCTGACAGAGCGAACTCGGTGAATTGAAGTAGGCGTTCTGCCAATAGTTCAGTGATTAGTTGGAGCTACTTTAAAGATCAACCCGGAGGAAAGTCTTTGGTTTTGGCATCAAGCAGTTGAGTTCGAGCATTGGTCTCTCGGTGGGATAAATTCTTCAACCAGCTTGTCTGATCAATCGGAAGAAACAAAATCAGAATTAGAATGAGATTTCAGATCAATTGGAAATAGACAATTAAAACTCAATTGCAGTTCCTGGAGGCGCAGGACGAACTTCTCCCTGGGAATGGAGGGAAGCGGTTTCAGAATTCCATACCGAACCGAGCTAACAGGTTTGACAATAAGGGGTTGTTCGAAAAGAGGTTGGTGACAAAGAGAGGTTGATCGGTTGCTAATAGGACTAGGAGGAAGAAGAAAGACCCATTCTGGTAGCAAGCCTTTATGCTACACAATCAGCCTTGAAGATTTGATTTATAGAATAAAGTTCCTCTCCTTATAGTCGAGCTACTTCGTTCCAAGGCCCGTAGGCCGCGGGCATAAAGACCAAGGCTTATCAACCTTGGTTCGCAGACCTCTCCTCCCTGCCTCAGCCTATGAGGGGATCCCGAGCCTTACCTCCTTCATTGACTGGGAGCTCTCCAAAGCTTTCTTTCTTCACTACTTATAAGGGGTGTACTTTCTTCAGTCTATCCGAACCGAAGACGCACTTAACTTCTCAGACCAGACTAAGGCAGGCTTTCGATTGCAGGGCTCGCGCAGGAGCGAACAAGAAGAGTTGCGGAGTTCCTCTTTCAACACTAGAAGCTGTAAAGAGTAGTTACCAGTCTTCGATTAACAGACTCGGGAAAGGGAAAGTGACACCATAGCCCTAACCTCTTGTTTAATAGCTTCTTTCAGTAGTGCTCAACACCAAGGGGCTGCTTTTCTGTCGCTTCTTTCAAAGCAACTGCTTGGCCGGCTTGGGACAGGCTTGCTTGAGCGGATATGTGAACAGCAGATATGATCACAGTAGCTGCTACTTTTTGACTTTCAACCTACGACGAAGTCAAGGAGTTGACTGGACAGACCGCACTGATTGGATTGTTTTTTCCTCGTCGTTTCACTTGAGCACCCGGGGGACCTCGTCTAAGAACCCGAAGCAGGTATTATAGAATCGGCATTCCTACTTTCACTCGAGCAGCCGATCTTTCAACAGACGATTTGTGACCGGCTCAATGAGCACCTTTGGGCGATGGTTTTTCGATCCTTTTGATTCTTCTCTTCATAGGAGACTGGGATTCGGAGCTAGCGGGAGACTGTCTATATAAAGAAAAAGAGTGGACCACTGGAGACCGAATGCGGCGTTAGTTTGGGAAGCTTTCTCTTCCGGGAAGTAGACAACAGGTTTGAAATCTTAATGCGGGCAAGGGTGCTCGTAGATCAGTTGACTCAGTCACTAAGACAATCTGGTTTGCAAATTCCACTTCATCGTCTCAGTTCCAATTAGAGCGAGAGTTGGGTGGACGCTACTTAGGCTATCAAGCCTCGCTCCTCTCTCTTTCTCTATTCTTTTAGTTGATCTACTTTGGTGACAGTAGAAAAGGAGGGAAAGGGGTTGGCTTTCTGAAAGAGAGAAGGGAAAAGGGGGGCTCAAAAGGCTGAGTCCACTCTGAAACCTCCTACTTGACTGGCCCCAGAGGTCTCTCTCCCTTCACTCTCTCGATTGCACGATCATAGGAAGTGAATCTAATAAAGTCCTCTCTCAAGGCAGGCAAGCAAGGGAAAGCAACTGAAGAAGAGGAAGCTTCAAGCAGCTAGCCAACGAAGACCATCTTCTTTGCTGACAACCGATTGTGAACAAAAAGAAGTCGTTGGTTCAATTCTTGCTCTTTGTCTAGTCAGAACCTCTCTTCTTCAAGAACTGCTTTTGTAAGCAAACTTTCCGATCTTGTACTCAGGTAGACTGCACAAAAAGAATCTCTCGGACTTAGACCAGGTTTGCAAACAAGGCGAAGACTTTTCTTTCTTATTATATGATTTATTCAACGAGGTCTCAGACCTAAGGAGAGGTTGCTACTAGAAGAGCGCTGCCTTACTAATTGTCTTGTCTAAGAGAGACTGTTGTTCTTCTTTCTCGGACCGGGTGCTACTCTCTCTCTTTCTCTCAAAGTAAGTCAGTCAGTCTATTGCGAAAGGAAGCACTATTTGTTTCACTCGAGAAAGAAATCCCTTGGTAAAAGTAAAACAGTAGAATGTAAAACAGTCAAATCAAACTCTTCGTCGTAAGGTTTCACTCGAGTAAAAAGAAAGCAGATGATGTCTTTGTGTCTTTGTCCGGGAGAGAGCGGGATGGTAGGTAGGGAAGAGAAAGTAGTTATTCGAGTGAAACCTTTCTATTCGTTTTATTCTACTGTTGATGAGGTTTAGAAATACTCGAGTAAAACAAAGAGGTATTAAACAAAGTGACTCAAGTCAAACCTTTCTCTGAGGTCATCGAACCTAGGGAACCTCATCCCCATTTTACTTTTTAGCATCTAGCCTAGTGTCCCCCCGGTCTCGACTTGCCAGGAGAGGGATAGGAAAACTCCCGTCTGATCGGCAAGGCAACCCTTGTATTCGTATTCGATGGATCCTGTATCAAAGGGTATTCTTTGGTAAACTCCGGATCCTGTCTCTAAGTCCATTCTAGTGTACTGTATAGCCATCTCCATACCCTTGACTGGACCATAGCTGGGTCTTTAAACGTGTGAAATAACGCATTTTAGGAAAGTATGTGAAGACTAAGAACCTAACAAACAAAGAAATAACTATAACTTTAGTGCTGTGTTCCCTCTCCCGTTGGTCGAGCAATAAATCCCTCAACTAAGATAAGAAAAGATAAGTTATCAAAGGAAACAAAGTGATCTCTCGGCTAACAAAAGGTAGAAATCTGTAGGGTTTCCCAAGCTCTGTATTTGAGGTTATTATCTCGAACGAAGTGAAGAGGTTAGTGGAAGAGATCATCTTTCCGGGGTTGGAGTCACCGAAGTGGAGGATAGGTAAGAGAAGACACAGGAGTGGACCTGACAAGCATAAGATTCATTCAATAGCCAAGCAGGAGAGTATGCACCACTCCGAAGTACTAATAACTAAGTTGAAAGAGAGCGGGGCAGGCCATAGACGAAAGTGAACTATAGACTACTTACCAAAGACCATAGGCAATGGACGAAAGACCAGCAGAAGGGCATTAGTCGGTCCTTCCACTGCTTCAACTGCAGATGCGGCTGACCTAGATGTCCCAGCAAAGGAAGCTAGAAACTCCTTCTTTCGTCCCTGACTCGATTTCCTGGGCGGGGGAATCCACGAATGTGATCGCCCCTCAATCAGGGGAAGCTGAGATTCTTACTGAAGATAGGTAGTTCCAGGGCTCAGACCTTGCGATTGACCTAAACTAAGAGAAGGAGTCTTCTGCCGCCCATCTTCCCGCGCACGAGTGGCTTTTGGCTATTTTTCGCTTTCCGCTGTCTTGTTCGGACTCGTACCTTCAGCCGTCACCCGAAAATGCTTTGATAAAGAAGTCCTGTTACCCTATCTTATCTTTCAATCTCATGAAATGCCGTTGTTGCATCGTCGGAGTAGAAGCAGACCATCCTTCGCTCATGGGTCAGTTATTGGCCTTCATAAAATGAGAAAAAATAGATATCCCTCTGAACTCATTCCTTAAATTCCTTTTCTCAATGCCCTACTTGGGGGGCCTTTATCGCGTCTTTAGTTACTTTTTTATGTGATAGTACCTAACAAAAATGTACATTCTTTTCTTTCTCAGACCGACTCTCGAAACCTTTTGATATGGACAAAAATGGCATCCTTGGGACTACGCAATTGATGTTCAAACTCCCAAAGCTCCTCTCAGCGGATCGACTGAGCGCGCAAAATCACGCATTATAGCAGCCTATCTAATCTCCTAGTGCTTTGCTTGAAAGAATTGTTACACATGCTCTGGGGAAAGCGATAGCCTTTAGTCCCATTGTCGGAGTCTTTTCTAGGGCGTAAGACTGACAGTCGGAAGCACTTTATTACACAAGAAGAAAAGTTATTACTTCAGATCCAGAAAGCTATCTATCAAAGGTTTGAAGACCTCTTTATATCGGTTGAGTGATTCCAATTACCAAGCATCTAGGAGCAGTGCTCCCATAATCGGATCAGGAGTACAGTTTGACATCGGCTGGCATTCTTTCTTTAGATTAGATCATGGACTCCATTTAAACATCTCGTACGTGCTTCCGTCACCTTCAATTGGCACAACCAAAAAAAATGAGGAGAATAAGATTTTCGACCAGGCACAGCAAATGCAGATTGAGCAAGATCTGATTCGGGACCTGGAAGGCTACTCACTTGGCACTGCAGATCAGATTGGACACTAGGATGAGCATCTGGTAAGTCATTAATGGTTTCAGGGTTGGGTTAGTTGTTGGCCCATTGGTTAACGAGGGGTGGATCCCCGCCTTAAGGAATTTTCTTTCAGTCCTTGCTTTCTTTCCCTTCTAGTTACCGCCCCGTGGGTCCTTTAAAGAAGCGCATCGGAGTATATAAATATACCTACTATTTGTTTGATTCGTTGGTTTCTAGACGTTCGATACAATTAGTAAGATCGTAGGGAACATCTTGTTGAATTGAACACTAAGCCAAACTAGATAGATAGACAGTGATGCAAATCAGAAGAGACTAAAGCTCCCTACCTCAGGCCAAGATCCAATCTATATTGTAGAACGTAAGGTGCTGGATCGAAAGGAATATGCTGATCTCTTCGATTACGCTAGAAAAAAGCTATCTTCACTGGCTATTTTCCCATATCTCCTATAGGTTTTCTTTTTTGTATTCTATCGGTATACCTCAGAATCTGACCCAGACCAGTGACAGCTACTCACGAGATGGCGAATGTAAGAAAGTAAAAAAGCCTTAGCAGCAAGTGGTCATGGTTAATGAGACATAAGTCAAGATGAGGATAAAAGGAAAGGTAGTTGCAGGTGCTGACTCTTAAGCCTGAGATCTTGAGCTTCGACCTTTCCCTTCAGGTCTAATCGCAAAAGAAGACTTTTTTCCTATCCGCGTCTTTCGCCTGACAGCCTGAAATGAATTTCCAACATTGGTCACCTCCGGGTTGCAGGAGTGTAGGCGGGATTCTTCTAAGGTTCTAAGGAAAGGAAGGTAGATAGAATGATTCTTTCTTAGGATGATCCTTTCCTTTTGTCGAGTGACTTTGTTCCTCAAGATAACTCTCGAGAAATAAATACCTCCTCTTCCTGAATGTATACAGTGAGTCAAATCTGATGTACCCTTGCCTCTAAATCTGGCACCACATAACAATTGAATAAAAGAATAAAATCCCGCATGCATAAAGGCGAAAGGGCTGGTCAACTCCTTTTTAGCTCTAAAAGGGCATGAGAAATAACAAAGTTTTTCATTTATATGAAAAAGAAAGTATGTCAAGGGCCCTCCCAAAGGAAGATCTGATCTAGCTAAAGATAAGAGGCCAGAAGTGCAGCTCCTGCTTGATCGACTGCCAAGCCCGGTCCCTAGTCTTCAAGCCTTGTCTTCTACATCTTAGGAATACCCCTCGGCTAGTTCGGAATGTAGGATGCGATGGATCTTCTTCCTTCTTCTATGACCCTTCTGGACTCTCATTTCACAATTTCACCGCATTTGCCTATCTTCAATTAAAGTAAAGAAAGGTATGAACCTAGCTTCATTGGTGATGCCATGAGATGCTCACCTCATAAGGCAATCGAATGTGAGGTCCTAGCCGCCTTGTCAGGGATCCGCTACTGGGCAGTCCATTTTGAATACATCGAGCTCCATATCTTGCACACCTTCAGGCGGATAAATCTCGTATGAGAAGAACTGCTTCAGCTCTCTTTCTCGACTCCTTCTCTCTACTGATCCAGAAAGGGACGACCTATTATTTTATTGAGCTCTCTCGCTTAGTGAATTCCCTCATTCTTGAGTCTTCTTGATCTAGTCTAGCTAGGAGCTTCCTTATTCATATGAGCAGCTCTGGTATACTTCTTTCAAAGACCACTTTACGCTGGGACTTCATGGTAGTTTTCCAATGGCTGCTTTCGCATAGGCGCCGGTAGCCGTATACAGATAGCGTATGTGGTGAAACGATACCTATATTCCACTCCTGGGGGCAAAAGCAAAGAATTAGGCCCAAAACCCACGTTGAAGCCATCAAACGATGAATCACCCATGGGACCTCTCTTGATCGCCTTAGAACTACCAATTACCAGGCCTAAACCGGGGAGTCGGAACTAGTAACAGCTTTTATAAACGAAAAATCCAACTCAAAGTCGAACGCAGGAAACTCTACCTACAGAAGCCTCCATTCAGGAGGTTGGCAGCTTATCAACTACCAGTTCCTTCCATACATAAAAATGGGATCGAAGGATCGCAACCAAGCACATAACATTGAATCTCGTGAAAGACATTAACATTATTTGGCTAAGTCTATCCTTGACTAGCGTTGGAACTTAGCTCATCGGACCAGGAGACCGGTAAGCCAAGAGCGGATAGTGATTGATAGGCTTAGGGCTGATAGGCTTAGAGCTCCTACGGTTATTCCAACAAGACCAGAGAACAGCTTTTACGGGACTAGGCCCGCTTACTGATTCAACAAGGCTTACTGATATGCCATCATTAAGACCGTGTACGATCACTCTAAGAACGGTTCCTCCTCCAGCAGCCCTTAGACCACTGGATCTCGTCTTTTCGCCTTTGCTATTTCTGCTATTGAATTTGAATCAGGGATTCATACTAAGTAAGGCAAGCTCTTGAATTGATCTGCAAGCTTAGAACTAGTAGCAAGTTTCCAAAAAGAACCTAGAATCTTATTTCACCGAATACGATTAGAAGTTGTTTGAACTCCTACTCCTCTTAGATTAAGGCATAACGTAAACCTTGTCCTATTCCATGCTTCTGATTCAATTGCTAACTGCTAACAGTGGCAAAGAGCCTTTTTCTATTAGTTCCACAGCGGATTCGATTCCCTCCATCCATCACATCTATCGTCGGTTTTGATTGAGCAGCTAGGTATTGCACCTTCACGTTTCCGCCAGGCTCCCTCACTTCTTGTTCTACCCGGTCTAACCTAAGAAGATGTGCCAAAGAGCTTATTCGAGAACAAGCCCTTCTTTCACAAACAACCTATCCGCTCTTCCTGGTGCTCTCACTTCCTTGCTTCGAGGAGCAGTAGTTGAAGGGGACAGAGATGTGGAGACAGATGGCGAACCACTACCGCTAGGTGCTAAGGCTTCAACAAGTGAATGAGGAAGACCGACGAATAGACCGCCTTGCCCAACAAAGGGAAGGGCTGATGGAAGAGTTCTACCAAACAACGGCTTACAATCGGGAAAGGAAAGAAAGCACAGGCTACACCATCGTCGCATTCAAGGTGCTGTTAAGCCCCAGGGGCTTGAGAAAGGAACACGATCCCATGGACGAAGGGACAGGCGCTTCCGAACTGGTTTTACGATCCACGGCAGCTCCCCCATAGCTCCACCTCCGGGCTGGATAAAAGTGAAGACGGACGGTAGCTCCAACTCACTTTAATCAAGCTTCCCCTCTCCTACCTTACTTCAAGGCACATGAATAAAGTTTGCATGAATCTGACACTTGTGTTTTTAACGTACTGATGGCAATCGTTCTCCAGTAAAAGCCTAGCCTCATGATCTTTTGGCCAAGATTCTCCCATTCATGTGGGGACCACAGACCTCATTGTGGGCATCTTCCCGAATCTTTTCTGCTTTTTCCTCTTTCACACATAACATAAAAGTAGAATCCCATCGTAGGAGCTTTTATAGAGATCGCCCCCACACACAACGAATTACATTGCCAACCTCCTGATTGTCTTCTTATCATTTTCCGTTCATGTTCGGGATACGTTTGGTGTTCAATATATTCCCTGATGTCAGTAACCCATGGTTTACCATCGGGTGCTCTTTCAATGGCCCAAATATCACTATTGAACATGCCGGGAGTAAACAAGACCGATTTAATCGTAAGTTGCATCCTTCTTCTGCCATTGGGAATGGAACATCTCTCAACTTGTAAGTGGTAGAAATGTTGGACTTGGACAAGATATTCTTCACTTGGACAGGAGATGCAGCGCGCTTAGCGTCGGACCCTCTACATGGGTGTGCTATAAAACTAGGAGAAGAACAGAACTAAACGGATCAATTCCTTTGACCGGTCGTTTCGAGCTTCCAGTTATTCTGGATTGCTAACGTGGTTAGATGACGCCGATGGAAGGAACCACTGGAGATTCATCCAACTTCGATCCCCTAAAGGCAAGTGCGTAGGCTATGGAATCCCAAATAGAGCTCCTTCGGCTCTAAACAGCTACTGTGCTTATTTGGTCTATCAGCTACTCGGCCAGGACCTGCTACCGAACAAAGACAAGCTGCAGGTTTTTATTCCAAGAATAAGTCAAGCAGTGAGACATCAATTAGCCTTCTATTTATTCTAATACACGAGGGAGAGAAATACTCGAACGAAGTGAAGAGGGATTCATTGAAGCCCGAGAAAAGTGGCCTTTGAGCCGAAGATGCAAATCCAGACCAAAAGATTCCAGTCGGACCTGAATCAGGTAAAGAAAGCGTACCAAATGAAAGCCCCGAAACTTCAACTAAAGCTATATCTTAAATAGAATAAAGCGAAGGGAGCCCACTTCCCACTCTCCCTTACCCACCCCAGTAGGGGCGGCCTCGTCCTCTTCCTCAGGTAGGAGAGACTACACCTTATCCCTTGACTTGAGTTTGATTTCCGCAGTGCTCTATGAGCCGACTGCAAGCACATACCTATGGATCTATGTCACCAAAAGCAACCACCCCAGCAAGTCTACCAACCAGCACAGATCCTCCCAAGCAACTTCCAACTGCGCCAACTAGAAAACTCATCCGCTTGTCAATTCTTGGTGTAATAGCTGCTTGTATTACTCTTCAGATCTCATCCAATGGCATAATAGAAGTTTTCCTATTGATTTGCCCCCAATTGACTAATCGTTCTTTCTGAGCGGTACAAAGCAATCCGGAACGAGCGCACCGTCGGACCATAAAAACGTTCGAATCCACTCCCAGTATAAAAGTCTCGGTTAGGGGAGCGGTAAGCCGTGCAACCTCCGAAAGTCTTGATCGACAAAATGCGAATAGAATGCACGATAAATTTCTGCATTTCTACCGTTTTGGAGTTTCTTAGAGTGATGTTCGAGATCGCCTCTGTGCGGTTCACCCTAAGTAGCTAACCGAATCGGAACTGACTGAAAGGACTGCAAAGAGGACTGTTTAGAGCCAGAACACTAGATGGAGAATAGGCTGCAAGAAAATAGGTTCTTCTCTCTTTGAATAGTCTCATCCATGGCGAATGGTATCGTATATAAGAGAAGGGCCGCTTTTAGGAAGGATCTATCTATCTAACTATCAATTTCATAAGAGAAGAAAGTTGCGGATGAAAGGTATGCTTAAATGAAAGGCTATCCGAGTTCACAGGTGTCGTTGTTTATCTCCTTTTTTATTAAGATTGGGTGAGTGTTCAGTGAACTTTAGTATTAGTAAGAGTATGAAGGATCTAGTGAGCGTACTGTCTGACCTGTCCACTCAAGGCATTTGAAGAAAATGGTTTTTGAAAAGCGCTCGAAATCGTGGTCAACTTCCAGTGCTTCAGTGGGGGGTTTACCTTTAATACGGAAACTCTCATGTCGTACAGCCAAGTAGAAAAGTCGCGAAGCAAAAATTTGGAATTCTCTTAGATAAGAGAAATTTATTAGGGTCGTCGCGGAAGTGGGTTCCAGGCGTGGCGCTGCTGGATGCTTTTGATCAATAGAACAAGAAGAGGAGTCAGCCAAAAAGAAAGATCACCAAAAGTAATGAATCGGAGTTTTATGACAAATCTGGTTCGATCCTTATTCTATTCGTTACTAATCCTTTTAGCCTTGCTCGGTATGTGCTATCTTCTATGGGTTCTACTAGGGTCAATTGGAATTTTGCAAACCCTACTTTCAAAGGTTGGGGTTCGAGCCCTCTCGTTCCTTCTCATAAAAATAGGGTTCTCTGGAGGAATTGTATTGGCCGTAGCATTGGCTCTGAGAGCCCTCATTTCAGCCGAAGAAGAGAGGGTACGAAGGAGGAGTGAGTTGACTGCCTTTCCAGTCCCAGTTCTTCCATGAATGCCCTTTCCTTTTATGGACAAAAAGGTATTTGAAAACGTCTATGGTACACCAATTCATATCATTCCAATAGCTGGAAGGTACACAGCTGGTCAAGCAATCGTTTATCTCACTCTTTCCTCCTTCTGTAGGTGACATTTCCTTGCTTTCCGTCTCCCTTTTCAAAAAGAGTATTGCTACCGGCAGGATTTCGTTTCAGCGAAGCTTTAGAGTAATGGCAGTGAATCAAGCTAGCGGATTAGAGCTCTTGCTCTGTTCTTTTCCTTTCCTTTATGAACCCGTAACGAATGGTGTAGGTGAAGAGGTACAAAGTGACTCGAACAAACCCTCATCCGATGCGGATGAGCAAATAAATTACGAAGAGGAAGTAGTGTGGTCCACTTCTGGTGGGGGGGTAGCAATCTGCCTATATTCATATCAGAATGAATGGCTAGCTTTGATAGCTGTAGCAGTTAAAAGGAATGTCTCTTTCGTTGCATCTGCCGCTTCTGAGCTTTCTTTGCTTGCTTAGAAGGTTGGACATTCTCTGTCCTCTCTCTAGGCCAATGCACGCCAACGAACCCTTTGTGTTACGCATATAGCTGGCCTTGTTTAGAAATCTGCAATTCATTGAAAAAGACCGGGTTTATAACATGAAAAATGTGCCTTTGAGAAAAAGACTTTAATTTAAGATAATAGTCAAAAAGCTAACCTTGAAAAGAGCTCTTCCGAGGCATTGATGTCAAATTTCCGGGGCGCCAATGACTAATTTGTGTTTGCACGAGTCTCGTCAAGAAGGTGTAAGGAAGTTGCCCGGTCAGTCGTCGAAGCCCTTTAAAGGAATGAGTCTTGAATGAGTTCCCTTTGGCCGTCCTTAGCTGAAGCTGAGGAGGATCATGAATATCGGGCTTTGAGGTCAGGCTTTTTCCTCACCCGGTATAAAGCCTCGGAGGTTCCCCATCCCGCTCCCGATCAAGGGGATCGTGCTAACTTCTCCGGGAAATCCATTCACTCATCTTTCGCTGAGTGCGACAACTCTATGTCCGGCATGCTTTTTGGGTGCGTTCCTCATTAAATAACAATGATATGGTGGAACTGCATTCTCGAGCTGCAAACCAGATTATGGACTGGGAGCTGGATCTCCTCCCCGGGCATACCGATACAGAAAGCCTCCGCGAGTGGGTGGAGGCGACCGCGACCAGTAAGGGAGAAATTGCGAGATATGGGGTTTCTTGAGAGTCGGGGCGGAGAATAATAATTCTTTAACCAGCTGGCCGATCAATCGCTGCAGCTCCTTCTGGATAAGGTTCATTATAAACTGCACCTGCCATGGCATTCATTGCCCTGAAGGAGTGGTGATAGGTATCTTTCGCTACTCCCATGGATAGATGGTGCACCCACTCCCACAACCTAGCACAATCCAAACTTTCTCACATTTTCGGTAGAGGATAAAAAATCTACAGTCGATTCGGTAGAGGCGACCATAAGGGAGGGGTAGAGCACCTTGCTAGCTTTTCATGTGTCGACCTTGTGTTGGAAAGGGATTCCTGCCCTTTTTTTATTTTAGTGGGGATGAATAAGCAATGAAACTTCCTTCGTCGGGTCGAGATTCCGCCTCATTTGCAGCAAGCCTTGGTCAGGGTGCTACAAGGGCTTTAGCCCTTGGCTCTACCTCTGGGCCATCCGTGGGGCTTCCTCCGCTATGAAGCATAAGGAACTGCCTTCATGCGCTCTTTCTACTGGATTTGGATGAGTACCTTAGCTCTACCCCGAACTGAACTCCCCCCTCACCGAATCAAATATACCTAGCACAAACAGGTCTCACTTCAGCTGTTCCGATTCAATGAGGCATAGCCCTTCTCCTTCAAAAGCTCGGTAAAGACTCTTTTCGCATCGTTGCCGTAGCCTATTTCACACCTGATTTCGCGCAGAAAAAGGAAAGATCATATCATAGAATATAGGGGTTCCTATCAAAGATGGACCCTGAAGACTCGGAAGGTGATGGTCTTCGGTAGCTATAGGGTGAAGGCCTTTCTGCGGGAGCAAGGCGGTTCGTGGTCGCCGCTGCTAATCCTTAAGTTAAGTCGACCCTGAAAATAGGTAAGGATCGGCACGCAACCGATTCACTTGATTGCATTTCGCTCATTCTTATGTACTCTTCATAGACACCATTGGACCGGTCGGGGACCGTCTCCCCTCCCCCCTCGTGCAGTTTGAGTCTATTTGTTCAAGCTCAAGTTCTTCTGTTCAAATAATATATATATATTATTATAATTAGAATATATTGAGTTTGAGCTTCTGACCCCTATTCATTATCACTAACTTGGGCTTAGCTTGAGCTTCGTCTTACTTATTGGTCTTTGTCAAGAAGCAAGCTACCTCCCTCAGTCGCAGTCACTCCAGTTATTGCTAGCCCGGGCTTCCATTATTCTTACTATACCACGGGTCTTACTTAGTAATATATATATATATAGTATACGAGTGTTGGATGATTTGATGATTCTTACCTCCTGGGTCGGGCAAGAACCCTGCTCGCATGATGTGCTCCTTACCCTATTCGCTTCGTTCCCGGAACCACCGAGTTATTTGATCAAACCATAGAAAGAGGCCCGTCCTATCATCTGTACGATAAAAGATGAAACAATAAGAATTCAGCTGATTCCACCTTGTTGGGCTTTCTTTCTGTTTTTTTCTGGACCTCAACTTTGTTCTTCAGAGAGATCCCGTCTTCCTACTGCCGGGCAAGACTCTGCATGGGATGAAATGAACTTGTAGTGATCTATGCGCTTATGCGACCGACTCTTTCGCTCTTGGCTTTACCACGTGTAGGCAGGGAGCTTTACCCGGATAGGGCTTTGCAAAAGTCTTTCTCCAAAAAGAATAGATAGGACTATTTAGAATAATGAATGCTCCACCGCGATTACTGAGGGTCAGATCGAAGAAGTCCTTTGTTCGTACTCATGCTAGGTCATCGGCTAGTAAGGACTACTGCTGACGAAGCAAAAAGGTATCATTAAGCCATCAAAATGTTAATGATCAAAGGCTTTTCCTTTTTCTTTCGTTCAAAATCCAATCAAGTAGGTGAGTGACTGCGAACTAGCTATAGCAGTAGGTTATAGTGGCAAAGTCCCTAGTAAGCGTTTAGCGAACTTTGTACGTAGAAGGTGGAAGTAGACCAGCCGTCTGAGGCCTTCCCCATTTCCCTATCCTCAGATAACGAAGTGACTGCACCAAAAGAGCACACAAAGCAAAGGAAGGGACTCACCAAGCAAGGGCGATTGAGGATTAAATCAAGCATTAAAGACATACCCGAACCGAGGTCTTTGTCCCCCAGTTCACGACTCAAAAGAGTGAAACCTTACAAGTGCTAGGAAGACTTGAATTACCAGTCCTTAGGCCGACATAGGAGTGAATGCATGGGATAGATTCAATAGGAATATGCCTCTCTAAATTCCTATTTCATGGACATCTAAGATCAGAAAAGGAAAGGTCAGATCAATAGGTAACCACGTGCATTAGATCGGCCAATAGCCGTTAGATCCGCTTCCTTTAATGCCTACAGATCAGCCAGAAGGAGAAGTTGTTTAGCCTTCTGGCAATCGGTTTAAGGCAGAGGCAGGGAGTTCATAAGTAAGCATGAAGCTTGCCTGACTTGACTGACGAATGGAAAGCAGAACTGGCGCTTTCTCAATCGAAAATTGAAACTGTCAAGATTAGCCTACTGAACGATTCTTTCTTTGATTTCATAAAGAATAAATCAGATTTTTCCTACTGAACGATTTCGATTATTATCTATGTAATTTCAGGATGGATTTTCGTTGATCGGATCGAGCACATAGGCCTAATTAGTGAGCGGAGCGCTTTGCAAGAGTAGGAAAGCAAAGTCTTATTGATACAGTTGTATCGAGCTATTTTAGATCTCTTGTCTCTGTAGATACGGTCGATCTGAGATCTCATGTCTATAAAGACTGTCGAGCTATCGCTCTCATGATTCTCTAAAGTGCATTCTATAGAGTGACATCTCACATTGTATGGAAAGCGTATTCTCATCTATTGATAGCTGGATATGAAAGCTAGCCATTCTATGCTATGAACATTACAGCTATTCCTGTGGGAAGCACAACTCTTTCATTACCTGAGCAGGCAATCTGGATTAGTGCCCAGTCTCCAGAGTCGCTTTCCATAAAAGCTCCAGTTTTCCAAGTGGAGTTACAAATAGGAGGGAAAAACCTGCCCCAAAGGCTATGCTCTGCCAAAGCGGTGCCCCTTAAATGTGCTCTCATCAGATAGAATGAAAGTAGTGAGAGTCTAGGTAAGCCCGGGGAGCTATGGGGGTCGGAGTGGTCTCTCTAGTCATACCAAGTAGCTATATGAATTAGGTTCATTTCCTTCTCTGGCATGGTCCTGGACTTGGGAATCCTCTTTTGAAAGCCCTTTGGCTATCGAAAGCACTTTTGCTATCTGATCTCTATTATTGTTATAAAAACTGGCTTGACCGCGGTTTGAAGACCGCTAGATAAAAACCTAGGATAATAACTTGCTGGTTCTGGACCTACATTCTCATGAGACTTCTTTCAAGCTGGAGCATTATCTCATATAGGGATTCTATCTATACGGACTTCACTTCCACAGCCTTATAAGCTAGGACTTCTTCCGATCCATAACGAAGAAAGAGCCTATGTGGGAATTGTTGAAGAGTAGGATGGCCCTGAATGCGCTCTTCTTGTTACAGAAAAAACTAGCACTTTTCTAGTCGGTAGGTTAAGAAGATCTCGGAAATAGAAGATCTTAAAACAAAAAAGCAATCTCTCCCATAAAAAAGAAGGATTCCTCTTCGTAATGGAATTGGCTCTACCTCTTAGGTGGAGGGTTCGTTCGAGTTATTTCATTCCTCTTTACAAAAGGTCCTTTCCTAAGTTAGAGAAAGAGATAAGTTGCTTTCTTCACAAGATAATCATCAATTCCTATTGATTGCCTCCCACATTCAGCATTGGCTAAAAGCGGATGCAATTTCTTTGCTCCTGCTATTGCGAATTTTTATGATTCCGTAATTTCCACGTCCAGTAGGGCGGCCTATCGCTCCTATTCTACACAGCAGTCCATACGTTCCACTTTTAGCGACATTGATTGCCACGAACAAGATAATCATTTCTGTGATCCCTAAGATAAGTAGGAAGGAGCCCTTCTCGGTTTAGACCTTCGGAAACAAGCCGTTAGAGCGGGCGAGCTCGAATCCGCTTTGATTGAAAGGAAAGGCGTCCAGACACCACTTCCTTTAGGGAGGAAGTGCTCGAGTGAAACGAAGAGGGAGGTTTAAGGCGCTTTGAAGGAAGGAAGTAGTGGAGTAGTAGAGTCAAAGATGGAGTTGGTTTTTCATGGTAAAGATGGACTCCCGAGAACAAAGGGATAAAAAAACAAGGTTGCTTGCTTACTATCCTAGTTGCTAGATTGTTGCTGTCTTCTCTTTGGCTGTGGGATGGGGCAACTGTGTGTGAGGTATTTCTTTCTCGCCCTTCGGAACAAAGTGTAATAGGATTTCCCATAAACTTCCTTACCTGCACTGGTAGTTTAGTAAGGACTGATTAGCTTGTTCTATTCCCTAGTTGCAGTGTCTTTTATTAGTGTTACTTTTCTATCGAATTCAATCACTTAGATAGATAGATAGAAGCATTTTTCTCTTTCATCCCATGCCTTTCTTGCTTGGACCTTAGGCTCAAAGACCTAACTAAGTGTTTTGACCTTTCCCTAGCGTTTTCTAACCCCCAAGTGTTTTGTTGAAAGACCTTATCACCAAGGACAAGATGCCCGTCTCCAAACCTTTGTTTTTCTCCCTCTCCAACTAAGACTAAGACTAAGACTAAGAGTTTGAGCTAGCTCTACTGTATTCTCTATTCTCTCACGTAAATCAATAACCTTTCATGTCAGTCAACATGTCAGTCAACATCTAAATCCGATCTACCTTATACCCCCAAATTAGAGGGTTTTTTGGCACCTAAAATGAGACTCATGGTAGGTGGTATCACACCCTTCTCAAAGAAACCGTACGTGACACTCTCGCGTCATACGGCTCCGTCCCGGAATCAGGACCTTACCTTTTCTTTGACCAACGGTCCTCAAACCAACCTGAAACGCACTCAGTCGTCCCAGGGTGCGTCGTCCTTTTCATTTTAATAAGGATTACACCACTTGCCATAACCCCCCCACCAAATTAGAAAACCACATCCAAATAAAGGAAAGAGATAAAAAGTACCTACTTTCAAATTCCATTTCCCCAGCTTTCATCTCGTTCAATCCATAAACTTTTCTACCAGTGCTTTCACAGCCTCTACAAAATCTTCACTTTTGTCGCCATTTTTTTCAAGATCAGCTTTCATCCCCCGTAAAGCTGTAATATCGGTACTTTCCCCGTGCACCCATTGTCCTAAGACACGCCTACTCTCTGGAGAAAGATTTTCTTCATAGCCGGACGACGTCACAATCTCATCTACTTTGTCTTCAATTAATCGTTGTAACTGATTGACACTACTCGCGGTATTCTCACTTAAGATTTTATCAGGATCATCTGAAATAGAAGAGTTCTCACTAGGGGAATTGGGTGCAGTAGTCGGTTCCGGAGTCTCCACCCGCGGAGATAGAGTGGGTTTCTTCTTGGAAAACAATAGATAAGGGCTCCTCCATTTGAGGCCCCTCACTCCCGGCGGGAGCAGCCGAAATAGTGGGTGATTGCGAAGGAATAGTTCTTCCATAAATGTCTAAAAGCTTATCCAATTTCCTTTTTCTTGTCATGGAATTTTATGTTAGAAGGAGAAATTCAAATGTAAAAAGTCCAGGACGTCAAACTTGGGCCCAACCTTTTTTGAAATCCCCACAGGTCTCGGGCGGTAGAGGATTGGAGATGCTCGACTAAAAGGAGAGGATTATTCCCCCATGTTTTCGGGACAGAGGGCACCCCTAGACTAAAGCCAACAAAGTAGTAGAAAGCTACTTCTTCTTGTCCTATGACATACCCCATTACCATACTCCTAGGCGCGGCTCGAACAAAAGGGAGAAGTCGGACCAGTCAACCCTTCCAGCCTGAAGCTCACTCTGACTCCGATCCCTCTCTTCTTATTCTGAAATTGATTGAACCCCCCCCAAAAAAAGAAAGACTTTTGCTTACTATTCCAATGCAGGAAGACAGAAATGGGCTGGTTGGCTTAGTCCAACCAAGAAAGGCATGGTAGTTGTTGGGCGTTAAGACATCTCTATATACGAGATTTTCAATAAGGTTTTTTGTTATTCAATATCATCGTAGAGTGATGATCGAGATCACCTAAAGGGGAACACCTGCTACGGCACTAATAAGAGCAAGACCTCGCCTATCTTTTTAAGCTTCTTCCATCATACTTTCCTTTCCTTGCTTTCCTTCTACAGCTTTTTGTTCATTTCCAAGCCTTAGTTCTGTCAGTTACTTACCAAGACCTACGATTAGCGGGATAAGCACCCTTTGATGCCATACTTCCTTCACTAATTCAGTCTATTGCTCTTGCTCTCCTTTCCTTTCAGTAGGTCTTTCGCTTTGGTGCTAACCTTCCCCTATGCTTTCATGCAGAAACCCGACACCACTCTTTGCTGCTGCTTATTGTCTGCTAGCTCTCTTAGCTGCTTCCTGCGTCTACTAGGATTTTCTGACTGCTGCTCTCTTCGTCGACTGACAGCTAACCGGTACATACAACTAGTCCGTACCGCTCTTACAGCCGCTTCAAACCGATGCGAGAGCACTGCCGCTTACTTCCCTCTCCCGTAGGTCGAGCACCGAGGGGACCTCTCTGAAAGCTGCTTTTTCTTCCTTCTCTTCCCGGTAAACAGTGATTGCCGCTCCTCACTCAAGCAGTGAAGTAGCCGAACCGCTGTAACCATCACCGCTGCTGCTTCCACTGGTTGCTTCGGTCGAGATCCAAATTCTGAGAGTAGTGATCGCTCGCTATCTGGCTGGAAAAGGTGGTCCGGAAGCTTCCTCTCTCCCAGCAAGCCTGATTCTGACGTTCGTGAGCGTGACCCTACGAACGGAAAGAGTGAGCCAACCGAAAACCATATACGCCATAAGCAAAGCAAGCATTAGACCTAGCAGCAAATCCAGTCTTAGATCAAGACCCTGCAGTTGATCCATACCTAGTATCAGGAGCTCGCTAATACGTAAAAAGCACGCACCAGTCACATACCCAGTAGTAGATCCATTAGTACCATTTGCATTACCAGAGCTAGTAGTTGAAGAATGAAGGGATTGAAAAGAAAACAAAGAGCTTTTTCGTCTATTGCTAAAGGTTTTCTCTCAAAGAAAGGAAGCTTGTTTTACTCCCTGTTTCTGAAAGTTTGACTTGAGAAATCAATGTTAGATCTCCAAATAAGAGGTTTTTATGGCACCTGAACTGAGACTCATGGTAAGGTTGCTAGTCAATCACATTTCTTGCATGTTAATCCAGCTAAAATAGCCTTAGAGACTGGATCCCTTGTTGACCATCGAATACGAATACTAGGGTTGCCTAAAGATCAGGAGTTGTCGGTGGAAGCAACTTTCAAATGCTATCGCCAGCTATTTACGAGAGATTTCAGAGATTTCTTTTCTTGATTTGTTTGATAACTTTCTTCTAATTGAAGGATAAAATAGGAATAAATGGAGACAAGAGGCAAAGAGAAACAGGATTTCTAGCTTAATAAACTGGATTTAATGCACAATAAGAAGTAGCTTGGCTTTCATGCTTTTCTGGATTTCGTGCTTACGAAACTGGAGCTGGAGAAACAGCAGAAACAGGAGCTTACGAAACAAAAGAAACTTTATTTAATCCCTCTCCTTTCAGTCGAGTGCTTCCAGCCCTCTCGTCCAGTGCTTAGGGCATCGTCTTTTCATGTCGAAGACAGGGGTTCGATTCCCGAAAGAGATCGGTAGTAATTCTCGGCAGTTTTCAGTTAGTCTTCATTGCTGAGTGATCTGATCTCTCGCTCTTTCTTCTTCGATTTCATTACTTTATGGATCGTACAATTAGGAAAATCAAGATGGATTCTTGACTCTTTTCTTTATATGTAACTGGATCTTTCACAAGGCGCGAAGCGGGCTAATCCATCTTTGTAATGTAATATAAGAGGAAGACTGACTCTCTCTCCCTCCATTGAAAAAAGGTCTTCCATCTTGCTATAAAACTTTATTCATTTCATAGAAGTTAGACGACGAAGGAAAGTCAGAGGTGAGTGCGCTAGCACGAATTGGCGTAAGAGCTGAGCATCTCCAGTCAAGATAGTACGTACTTGACTGTCCCAAAGCAAGCTTTATTCATTTTTTCACGTCATCATCCCTATATTTCATTTCGGTAAGATGAAGATGAAGAAGACGGTATGACTACTAAGGTGGAAAAGGTTAGTCCCAGAGAGATCAGGGTATGGAAGAGAATTAGGAGTTTAGAATGCTCTATGTGGGTTCGAATGAGTGGAAAGAATGAGGAACTCTCTTGCTGGTTTTCAGGTAGAAGAGCCAAAACCAAGGTGAGGACACTCTTGGACATTTTGACCAAGGTTTAACAACACTTGGGATATAAATACCAAGGAATGAGTTCGTAGAACGCTGGAATGAAAGAGCTTATATAGAAGCATGTTGGTTGATTCTTTGGATTCAGGCTTTTCTTTTTTCCTTCGCTATGTGCTGAGGAAAGTGATCGATCGATGGACGGATAAATGGCTATAATGAGGTCTTTTGAAGCCTCTATCGAAAGAAAGGGGACCTAAGCAAAAGAGAGTTTTGACTCCCTCTCTTGACTTGATGGCGAATCTTGATTGATTGACTGAGACTAAGAAGCGATTCGGAGAAAGAAGAAGCATGGCATGAGATAGGCGGCAGAAAAATGGACGATAGAGAATTACTTGACTCGATGCTTGCTCCAACCCAGAAAGAAATGTTGAGTCAACAATCAGCGAGAGGTTTAAAAAGGCTCGAGTGAACCCTCCACCTATGAGGTAGAGCAAATATCCATTACGAGAGGGGCACGTACCATGAGATCGAGACCAGCACCTTGCTTAGGGTTCCCAACTTCGTTGCCTTCTTAAAATATCCCAGAAAGTAGGGGCTTCAAAGTGAACAAGCGAGAAAGTTTCCTTTGAGAAAGAAGAGGGCGCGCTAGCTTACTAATATAATAAATATAATAAATATAATAAATATAATAATAATAATATAGGGCTTTTTAAGTCGGAATCGATTCTAGAATAGCAGAAGTGCTACTTACTACTTTTTAGTAGAAAGTCGGAGAGAGAGAGGGGACTCTATCATACCTGCTAACTCCTAGGATGAGTACTAGGTCCCCTGTCTTTGGCAGGAAAAGTCCCTCTCCTTACGGACCCTCGGTAGAGTGAGTCTACTTAGCGAACTGGCAGGACGTGGAGATCGATTGATCAATATGAATCTCGAGAGTGGAGACCACGACCACCGCCCCCTTTTCCTTGTCCTGGAGGCTCTCCGGCCGGGGAGGGGCTTGCTATCGTAACCTTTTCTTTTCTCCCGGTCTATGTGGAGTGACGAACCCATTTTTTTCGGTCTTATTAAAGAACGAGAGTCCATTCTAGCCTTCTTCCTCAATAGCTCAGTGGTAGAGCGGTCGGCTGTTAACCGACTGGTCGTAGGTTCAAATCCTACTTGGGGAGAATGGAGAGTCTTCGCTTTTCTGACCCCGCTTCGCGCCTCTACTTCGACTGACTTTATAAACTAGCAGAATCGTGGGACAAGTGGGATTAACATACATCGTCCCCTCATCCATAGTTCTTCTAACGTCCTTCTTTCCTTCCAGACCCAGTGTCTTACGACCCAGCACTCCTTCGCATACCAGAGTCTGGCGACCTTCCGTCCCCTCATCCTTTTAGTCGAGAAATAAACCCCTCTCAATCGGCCAATTCAATTCGTCACGTCACCTCCAACTCACGCTTCGTCCTTCTTAGAACCCATTTAGTGTGGACTCGGCCCGGGAAAGGGAGAGTGGCTGAGTGGTCAAAAGCGACAGACTGTAAATCTGTTGAAGTTTTTCTACGTAGGTTCGAATCCTGCCTCTCCCACTTCTTTGTTGTAGATTGAAGAGAAGAGAAAGGGGTTTATCAACGCTTGGGATAAAAAATACCAAGGTTTATCAACACTTGGGCTGCCGCAGACCAAGGATAGGCGACTCCGGATCTGAGATTGTACTAGACTGAGCTGCCATAGTTGTTGAACTGGGGTATCTATTGGTTTATTGTTAAAGGATCTGCTTCCTTGTGCTCTTATTGCATTCTCCCAGAAAAACTAGGGGGATTCTATTTTCTACGGGTTGGTTAGAACAAAAAAAACAAAAATACCAACACTAATGGGGGTGAACCCAACAGGAGCTCGAAACCGCCGATAAGGGCTTCACAACGAGTCCATCGAAACGAAGTCCATTTCATTATAGTAGTAAGACTGATTGCCACTTATGCCTTCTTAGCCGTGTCGTGAAAGTCCTTTGCTCAAGTGAAGTGATCAAGGAAAAGAAAAGGGATCTTTTACCCTTACCGTTCCGAGGGTGAAGAGAAGAGTTCTTCTCACTCGTATTTGCTAGTGGTGAATGATATCTATATTTATGGTCGTTAGCCCCTACATTTTCATCGTTTGCTATAGAGTCTCATCCCCCTTTCTATCTTTGTTTGCGTAACCGCCCCTTGATTGGGCGTATGTAAATGCCCGGTAGTATGAGCTACTTCCTCTTAGAATGATCACTAGCATTACCTATTGAAGACTTTCTTATCCACAAAGGACTCTCTTTCTGTCTGGAGGGAACCATTTCGTTCTCAATCAATCATGCCTCATCCAATATCTTCTGTTTCCACCCCTTCGTCTATGTCACTATATACAACTGTTGCTTGAAGGATAGGCATTAGGGATTAGGGAAGGAAGAATTCAGATCAGATGCGCAGAAGGAACTGTGAACGAATCCGCCGCTAGTCTGTGAAAGGTAACTGATGGATAGTTTTCCTTTGTTTGAGACGCTGTTAGATAGAGCAAACTCAAATCCTGAAAGCGATCAAGATGTCATAAATCTCTTTAGTGTCAGATTGGACTTTCTCTTCTTGCCCTGCTACTAATAAAAATCTCTAGGACTGCAGACGTGTACCTTACCATCAGAGTCCAAAAAAACGAGATGATTCTAATTAGAGAGAAGGGGATCCAGGGAGAAGGGGCGAATCCCAGTTCCTATTCCTCTGACTAGAACCATTGAGCAGCGGAGAAAGGAATCAAGTAGGTGGTGGGCCCTAGCGATCTCTAAACCCACGAATGGAAGCTCAAGAGGTGGGGTAGTTTAGAATCCTTCGATCGCGGATCTCTAATGGGAAAGCTCCAACGCCGTGTATAAAAAGAGGAAAGGGTGCTTCAAAAATCATCCATTTCAACCATTAACGGAACCAAGCCGAGACCGACCGAATGGGTCCACTTCGAGTCGAGTCTCAGTTCATTCCTCCTTTCCAGTGGGAGAAGCATCCGAAGAAGCAGTGGGTGCAGAGGCGAACTATCCTAGGATTCGATCCATCAGTGACAAGAGAAGGTTTAGCTTTAGCCCTCCGGCTTTGACTACCCCAGTTCTGTTCCCGGGCCAGGCGGGATATAAAATCCTGGGTTCTCTGCCATGGTGAGTAGACAGGATTCATAGCAAAATCCACGTATACACATGTTAGTGAGAGGTCCACTTCCACTTCTTTTTAGGCATGAGAAAAGCACTTCCGCACCACTCCCTAGAGGGATGTCTAAGCCGAAACCTACTCCTACTACTTAACCAAATCGGTCATCAACGCCTCGAAGAAATGGATATTCCCCTTTGCTTCTTTCCCAACTAGCTTCTTTACCTCTCGCTTTTCCCACTCGCTGACTATCCAAATCTAATATTATATAATAGGCCCAGTCCCAAGCCTATAGCGAGCTGGAGAGAACCTTTAGAACTAGGATCACCTGGAATTGAAGCCTGCTTGCACCTTCTTTCCTACGCGGAAGCCCACTTTCACCTTTACAGAAATGGGGAATTCTTTTTTGTTGATGAAATGTCTTTAGAGAGATTGGAATCCTTTGATTCGCCACTACTGGCTCCCATATCCTTACGTCATTAGTTCGCTGATTCTTTTCTTTTCTTCTTAACAAGCCTAATCCCTCTTCCTTTTAGTCGAGTTATTTCATCCCTAACCCTTGGTTCTAGGCCCATAGCTCCTAAACCAAAGCGCCCCTTTACTTTAATTAAGTAAGAATTCGAGACTGATACTTCGAGTTGTGCTGCGCGCGGATAGCCTTTTCTTACTCCCGGTTGGTATACCCCAACTAATGGACAGTGACTCGCTAGATAGAAGTCTTTGTATAAGCGGCAATAGAGGTTTGATAACGTAGTTTAGTTGCGTGACTTGAAAGTTTCCTAAAGAAGAAGGACGTACGGACCAATCATGGTAATCGGAAGAGTGTCAAAGAGCTTTTGAGACCGTAGTCTTTATTACAACATTAGATATCCCAGGTGAACATTTCGATGGGTCTACCTACCTTAGGACTTGATTTGACTTTAGCTGATCATGAAATAGCATATTCTAGAATAAAGTCTAAGAAAGCAGAAATGGCTTAAGCCGCCAAAGCCCTAATCGAAGAATGAGGAGAAAGCGTGCTTCCGAAACGAGAGAAAGACTTGAGAAAGCCCTTCCGTTACCGATAGTGAGATAGCTAGCATACCCTACACCCACATTATAGTCATATACTTTCTCTTCTGGCCTTGCCTTCTTCCGGAACGGGTAGATACTTTCTCTGGGACAGAGGTGGCGCCAATGCCTACAGCTAGCACCTGAGATTCTCATATCTTTTTTCAATTGAAAGCTGACAGTAGGGCTTCCCCTATGCAATTAACAGAAAGGTCAGTTCCGCTAAGGGGTTCTTGCTTGATCTAGCATCTTTAGATTATTTAGCTATTAGCTATTAGCTATTAGCTATACTCAGCACCTTAGATTCTTAGATATGTTTATTTTATGCTCATCAATGGGAAATTACCGAAAAAGTAATATGCTTAAACGTCCATTTTGGTGAACATCAGATTGAGAACCCGAACTCATTCCCAGAAAAATCATTAACGGGGATATCAGGAAAAGAGATCCAAACAGAGGCTTCCTCCTCTAAATCTAAAGAAAAAGAGGAGAGCCATAAGCTACTTAGCAACCAACAGACCAACCCAGGGCCAAACTGCCGCTATCTACCTTTGGGCCGGCCATCTCACCTATATCCATTCCTGTCGTTCCATTTGGATCTATCGATGCCTATCCAAAAGCGGGTTGTTCCAGAGCGAATAGGAAGGCTTAGAAGGCCTTAAAAGGGATAGTTTGAACTGCTGTTTCAGAGCCGACAACGATGCCATAAAGAAGAACTGTTGGGGCATTTGGTACGATTTTGTGAGACTGCTTCTGGTGCTGCAATCGAAGCTAACGAAGACATGCCTTCTTTCTGGCTATGGAGAAGGAAACACACTATGGGACTGCAGTTGCGCCAATGCTTGGCGGGAACCAATAGCAAAAATACCTTACTTACTTCCCTCTCCTTATCAGTCGAGATAGAAATCCCTTTCGAAAGAAAAAGAAAGGAAAGACTGACTTTGAAACCGGGAAGGCCTTTCCCCTATCGAAGAAACTAACTTGGAGACTCCAGTCCCGTAACGACAGATGGAAACATTGGAGAAGACCTTTGCCCTACAGCGAATGGGCTAGCACCTGCGAATGAGCTAGAACCAGGGATTACCTTTTTTTTTTACCAGACCTTCTACGCCTACCTCAACCTCTTGCTGTAGTGCCTGTAGTCAAGTTCCTGTGGTGCCTGTAACGAAGGAAAGACTATTCGAGACAAAAAGTGAGCCTTACTAGGGCTAAGCTAGTACCATAGATTCTTAGATATACTCAATAGCTGATTGCGAGGCTTTTTTCGAACAACAGAACGGATTGAAAGGAAAAAGAATAGGTTGTTCTCAGGTGTAAAGGAAGAGCTGCTAGTAAGAAGTGAGGGAAGGAACTCTGGGGTATGACATCAACATAAAGTAAAGAACTCTTAGCTGTGACCCGTAAGCGAGGAGGAGATTAAACGCTTGCTTGATCAGACAAAACAAGCCCTTAATAAATAGAGTTGGTAAGGCCAAGGTTTCTCAACACTTGGGAATTTTGACCAAGGCTTATCAACCTAGGGATCAAAATACCAAGGCAATAAAAAAGACCAAGTTAGTATAACATTCGATGCTGACCTAAGGCCTAGTCATCACCAAGACTCAGACAGAGATATCCGGAAAGATTAGATCCTACTCCCAACAGAAAGGTACCCGGGAGTACTTTCCAGCCTTCACTGCTCAAACTCCTTATTCTAAGCGGAAAAGGGAGAGATGCTAACTAGCGAGATAGTGGGTAAGGAGATAGAACTCAAGATTGAAAATTGGAAGGGACACTAATGGCTATTGAGCAGGTCTGGGATTCCAACGGGTCTTTAAATGGGTTCTCAAATATGGAGGTATGCCGTGGGAAGGATTCTGGGCTCCCCCATCCAGCAGGTCAAGCGTGGGTGAGTGATTTAATGCGTTGTGTTTACTCTCTAGCATGGAGGGGATATCCTTACTGCGGATTCGTTCACAGCGCTTATTCCCCTAAGAGCGGACTCAATGTCCTTTCCTTTCGTGGATATTGGATCAGATCTGTTGCCTCAATAAAAACAAGGACCACTGGCTCGGCAGGTCTTCAAACCTTTGGTTCGTTCGCCAGAAGCTGGATCGACTCTAAAGTAGAGTAGCTGTACTTGCCTTTTTCTTAGAGTGGATTGAGGAAGAAGTGGAACTCCGATGAGAACGTAGTCTTGCTGCATCTCCTGAAGGAGAAGAAGTCAAACTAGAATGAAAGGAAGTTTAATGGCTTGACACCAAAGTTCGAGATCTATAGTACCTCCGACAGATAACTCTCGATATAAAGCATCGTTTATGTCAATTACAGATCAAATTCCCCTCTCACCTTCTCACTGTTGTTCTGCCACGAACCATGCCTTTGCCTAAGGTTAGCAGTAACAGGACGATAACCGCTTCGGAGACAGAATGATTTAGCTTCCCCTCTTGACTGGGTGTTTTACTAAGGCTTTGTCAAACTCCCTTAGAAGCCTTACAATTACTAATAGGGGTGGAATACAATTGCAGAGTATGGCAAGTTGGGTCTCTATCCACAGCTTATGATGTGGTATTGGCTAGCTCTATCTTCTCTAGGGTAGCACTCTCTATGGAAAGATGAGTGGTTTGTGCTTCACTAGCCAAGTCCATGCGCCTACAGCTCGATCTACTAGCGCTCTCTTCCTTCGATCCTTCCAGGTCAAGACAAGACCTTCGCTTGTTGTAGGTTGGGCTAGGTTTCGATGAGCTCAATGTCTTCGTAGTTGAATACGTTCTAATGTGATAATATCTGCTTTTTGTCGTCAATGTGTAAATCGATGGGAAAGTGGGATTATAGGCTTAAGGAATCCAATCTCATTAAAACTCTCTTCTATCTTATCTCTATTAGCAGGAGAATTCCAGAAGTTCAAGAGGTATTCCTGTTGGATAGGTACCTACTTTGGTTGAAAAGGAACTGGCTCACTGTCCCTAATCTCTTTTTCTCACTAAAAAAGACGCAGGACTGGTTCGGATGAAGAGCTACTTTCTGTCTTAAACAGAGATGGGACTAGAAAGACGAGCCCTCTAACGGGAAGCCCAGCTAGTGAGGTTGACGCCCCAATAAAGAGCTTCTGTCTAGTCAACAATGCGCATATAATTGCTTTCCTCTTTGGTTGAGGAGATCCGTCTTATTCATGTGGATTTGCTGTTATGAATGTGGAGGAGGTACCTAAGTCCTACTTCTTACCCGCTTCAGGTTCTGAAAAGAAGCCTTAAGGCAAGACAGACATTTATCTAGGGACTGGTTCGGACAGGGTGAAGAGCTACTTGATTAAACAGATGGGACTCTTTTCTCGATTGGCTTGGTGTGAAGTATCTGGGGGGTTTACCATAACTATGAAAGGCTGCTAGGTGAATCCCTAAAGTCTCTTAGTTCGATCAGCAACACCTGTCTCCGCAGCATCAGGACCAAGACTGAGTTTTTACCCAGAACCTGTCTCTGCAGTATTGGAACCAAGATCGGGCAACTAGTTGCAGTACGAGTTTCCCGCTTTCTTTTTTTAACTGAAGCTAGCCGGGATCGAGCGCTTTCAACTCATGTGGCCCTTGGATTGAATAAAGGCCGCTGGGCCAAGGTTTAACAACGCTTGGTCCCCCGGTCTCAAACGAAGTGAAGAGGGAGAAAAACCTCTTCGTTATACTCGAGCTGCTTCGCTCCAAGGTTTAAAAACACTTGGGATAAAAACCAAGGGAGATGGAAGCCTCTCTCTATCCGACTTCTTCCTCTCTGGCTTTTGGGACTTGAAGTGGGAATCTTAGTCTAAGACTTTCTAAGTTCGGGTTTCTAGGTAGCTATGAGCTCTGTAGTGAATGAGTCCCTACAGAAGGGTGGGGAAGGAAAACGAAAGACTCGAGCATAGAGAAAATTGTCGATTTATCATATAGTTGAAAGAAGGTTGGTCCAAACCCCCCAAAAAAAGGCGCACGTCGGTTTCATAGAGCAAGAATTTCACTTTTTATTGCTTGCTTCCACTTTTGGCCTTCTTCTATTAATAAAAGCTGGGTGTACTGAAATGTAGCAGAAAGAAAGGTGCGAGGTCCTTTTCGATAAAGTCTGCCGGTGGAAAGGAATTCTCTTTATCTCAAATAGAAAGCGCATTCTCAGAAAGTAGTACACCCCACCAAAAAAAGATTATCCTCTTGCCAGAAAAAGAAAAGAAAAGAAAAATCCAGGGAGGTAGAAGGCCAAAGAAAGCAGGAGCTGAAAGCCACTTCGTCGAAATCGTGGACCTTCAGATGGGAAAAGCTATCGGATCCATGAAAGTCAAACCCAACTCCCATGTCCGGCCTCCCATTCGAAAAAGGATGATATGAAAAAGATGGATTATGTCCTGACGAGAAAAGACAAAGAAGCCCGTTCTGCTCTCTCTTTTTCAAAATTGGGTCGAAGGAAGAAATCGGTTGGCGAGCCCCACTTAAGAGAACTTCTCTTTCTATTGTCCGAGGCGGATCAAAAAAGATAGCCTTGCCAAGGTGAGGACACACTTGGGATAAAAACCAAGGTTTTCTTAAACGCTTGGGATAAATATACCAAGGTGAGAAAACGCTAGGTTTGACCAAAGTTTCTCAAGCTAATCCCGTTTCTCAACAAAGAAATCTGAAATCAAATCAATCAAAGTTATCTCTAGGAAAAACCCTACTTATGGGCTTATGGGCTACTGCTACTTTCTCTCTCTCTTCCGGGAAATCCTCTTCGTTTCACTCGAGCTGCTTCGCTCCTCTTCGAGCTCTTTCTCATCCTCTTTGTTTCATTCGCCTGGGCTTGGCTTTATAGCATTTGTTTTTTCTAGGTAGCTGAGTCTTGCTAATCACTTTCTGCAGCTAGCCTAGTGGATAGGACAACTCAGAAGATCTTGTGCCTTGTATTCGTATTCGATGGATCCAATCTCTAAGGCCATTTGCTATTGATTAAAATGCAAGAAATGTGATTTACGAGTGGAAGTACATGAGTATCATTTTAGGTGCCATAAGTCCCTCTTTAAAGCAAGGTTTGTTAGTTCTTTCCCTCTCTTAGAGTTAAGAGTGCTTTCAGTTGGTCAACAACCCACATCTTTCGAAAGAAAAAAGAAAAGTCAAAGTATTAAATGGGTATAAAGAAAGGAAATAAAACATTTTGGCTACTCGGAAAAACCGGCTACTCAAAGTCGGCATATTGCTTTTCACTTTCTGCTTCCACGCTAGAGTTAGAAAACAAGGAAAGAGTTTAAAAACGCTTGGGGGTTAGAAAACAAAACACGTAGGGATAAAAACACAAATAGAGAGGTTTTATTAACACTTGGTCCCACGGTGCTCGTTAGAAGTTCAGAGGGCAAGGGAACATTCCTTTTACTAAAGAGTTTCCGTGAACTAAGCTTTTTCTATACTCCTATTAAGATGAAGTATTGTCTAATTCAGCAAGAAATATAGCTAATCCTGTTTCTAAAGCAACAAATCCAGAAAATAAGTAATTAAGAAATCCTGTCATTACTTCTTATTGTGCATTTTTTCCTATTAAATCAAGAAATTAGAAACAAAAAGTGACAGCCAGCCCAGTGGAAAACCTAGCGTTTCCTTCCTAAAAGGAAGTCATAAACCGATAAAAAGTAGAGTTTAGAGATTAATATCGTATATTATGTAATTATGAAACCGTCTAGAAAACAATGCGTTTTACCCGTATTTTTGATAGCAAATTGGACATTTATACTCACTTTGAAAGACCTAACGGAAAAGGTACAAGAAATGCGATCTCAGATTGTATGGATGCCCGGGCACCTAATTCAATAGAATAAGCTCTTTGTTTTCTGCCACTTGACTTTGCTTTTCTTTCTTGCCTTGGTTATGTCTTTGGGGAAAAAGAGAGGTTCGAAGAGCAAGGGATAAAATCAAACCTTGGTTTTTATCTCAACTCGACGGTTTGGAAGAGTAACAATCTGTGAACCAAGCTCGGAACTACGATTAAGATAAGATTTTTTCTTGTCTAAATAGGATTGATTTCTCGACTTCATACGAGAGGGATGGGATTAAAGCACTCTACTTCAAAGATAGGGATGCAAGCACTCGACCAGCGGGAAGAGGGATGTTTCTTTCTCTACTTCAAAGATAGGGATTGTTTTGCTTAGCTTAGTTTATGAGTCTCTCGGGAATAAGAAAGATTTGGATTGTTTCGTTTATTAGTCTCTAGGAAAAACCAGCTACTTAAGGGCTACTCTCTCTCTTTCCGGCATCTCAATTAGAAAGATTAGAAAGTTGCAGCTAGCGAGAAGTGAAAAACCTTACTCGAGCATTTCCAAGGAAAGAAAACGCTTGGGATAAAAACCTTGTACTTTAATCCTCGGGAACAGCATTTCTTTTTTCTAAAGCTAAAGTGAGAGCCAGCCTAGTTCATTTCTCAAAGACCAAGGTTTCTCAACACTTGGGATCCTGTCTAAAAGGACTAATTCGTGTACTTTCTCGCCATCCGAGGACCCTTTAGTAAGGTATTTTCCCCATTCCTATCATTTCAGGTGCCATAAATACCTTTTATTCTAACTAACTAAAAGCCCTATTCCTTTTCTTTCTAGAGATTGTATTAATGCCCCGGCCAATAGACGAAAAAGCGAGGATATAAATACTTTGTAGACTCGATTGGAACTGAACTTTCTGCAGCCAGATCTCAATTGTTGAAAGTTGATGCTAGCCCAGTCAGTGGAAAAGTTAGCAAAACCTAGCAAATTTGTCGTAATTTCCCTAAGGTCCGGAGGTCTCGACTAAAAGGAGAGGTTTCTAAACACGACGGGATAAATACCTAAGGGATAAATTAGATATTTGAGCCTAAGGGTGCACTAAACTAAGAAAGATTGCTACAACGGAAGAGACTGATTGTACTAATTTAGTAAGCTAGAAATCAAGAAATCCCGTTTCTCAAGCAACTGTTTCTCAAGCAACTGTTTCAAAACCGTACTCTGAGTTTTCTTCGACTTTTGAAGAGGAATAGAAAGACTTTGTAGATGTAGACTCGATTTGAACTGAACTTTTAGCTTCCACCCCTATGGAAAAGCTAGCAACACAGTTTTCCCTTGGTTTATCAACAAATCAATCAAAGAAAAGGAAACAAAGTGCTCTCTCGGATTGGATGGATGCCCGGGCTCCACTAGCTTCTTACACCTTTCTTTGCTTTGGTTCGAAGATCAAGCGTTTTTATTCCTCATCACTTCGTTCGAGAACTGCGTACCAAGGATCGTTAGACCTAAGCATTTTTTGAAACTGACGGTTCGAGGTACAAGGCAAGGTTTGTTGTTATCCCAAGGTTTTTATCTCTACTGAAAAGAGAGGAATGTAAGAACTTGACTTCAAAGAGAGGTTTTTCATATCTCGAAGAGGGAGCAAGATCCCCATTTGTTGAAAGTTGCTTCCACCCTAGGTCCCTTAGGTGCTCGAACGAAGTGAAGAGGGAGGCATTTCTCGAGCAAAGCAAAGCAAAGAGGGAGGGGTTTATACAAAGACCAAGGTTTCTCAACACTTGGGATAAAAACCAAGGGAAAGGCAACTAAAGACAATCAGTGAACCAAGCTTTTTCTTTTATACGATTAAGTAGACGATTAAGTAGAAGTATTGTCTAAATAGGATTGATTGGATAAAGAACAACCTTCAGCTTCAGTTTCTCAAGCTAAGCTAGAAATCAAGTATATCAAGTAAAGAAATACAGTTTCAGTCCATGGGTAATCCTCAGAAGTAGCTCTATCTCTTTCCTCTTAGACAGAGCTAGGGAAATCCTCATCTAAATTGGAACTTTTTTCATCTAGCCATAGCGGAAAAGCTTACTCTTGCACTTTACCTAGGGAACGAACGGTATTTCAAATGTTACAAGTTAGAGCTCATATACATATAGCGAGAAAACAAAACCTTACTCTTCGTTTTCTTCTACTGTTGATGAGGAAAAGAAAGCAGCTCATCCAGTTTCTGTAGTTTCTAAAGCTCCAGTTTCTTAACCTTATGATGAGTTTGATTCTACTTTTGAAGAGGGTATTTATATCTCAAGTGAAGTCTTCTTGTATGAAAGAAAGGAGTCTCCCCCGGAAAAGCCTTTGCGAAGTTCTTACTTGAATTCGACTTAAGCAGTACGTTTCAAGAAAGAGGGGACAAGGAATGAACTTTTCATTAGGATCTCTTTTCATTGACAAGGACGGTTCTGTGAAGCTTGAACTGAATTCATAATGGTATCGTGAAGGATGGCTTTCTAAATTCTTTGAATTGAACTTTTTTCGTTTTATATAGCTGTAAAATCTATCAATTGATTTTTCACTCGGAAGAGCTATTTCAAAAGTATCCATTTTCATCTCATATAGCTGTAAAATGACGAAAGCTCATTTGAACTCATACGAGGTCAATCAAAATGAACAAATGTCATCTCATATAGATGAGAAATGAAGGATTTTATTGATTTGATAGAGAAAGAGCAAGAAAGAAGACTATCAAGAGTAGCTCATAGACAACAGATATGGTATATACTGGTCTTGCTAATCGGTAGACGGTGTAGCTACAGGACTTCCAAGGACTGTAGCGGCTAAAGGGCCAATTCACGAATAGAAAGAGCTAGCTTCAAGGAGTTCGGGGCTGCTGATCTCTGTCTTTCTGTCCCTTCCTTCTAAGAGTATGCCAGTCCTGTCCTTTTTGGAATTATTTGTGTAAGTAAGCCAGTTGCTCCTATTACTAAGTTTATAATATAAATAGAATCTCGTTAACCAAACAGTCTTACTTAAGGCCTTCCATACCGGTTCTATAGTAGGAATGCCTTATCTGTACTACAGGGTAGTTTTCTTCTTTTATTCCTGCTATTGATTGAGAGTGCTGCAACTCTTTCAGATCCGCACCGGGGAATCTTAACAATCTTATTGTTAGGCCCTACTATAGATAGATCTCTATTAGCCTGGAGTATCCCTATCCCTCTCCTTTTTTAGTCGAGAAATAAATCCCTCTCAGGTCAGATCAAGAAAAGAAATCTCGAGAGGTATGAAGTCACTCGACTGAAAGGAGAGGTTATATATATCTCGAATAAAATGAAGAGGAATCGCCATCGAAAGAAAACTATAACTAAACCGACGCTCTTCTAACTATTCTTATAAACCTTATCACTAACGCTCCGATTAAAAACTGAACCCCAATAGGAAAGTTTCAAGCCCGATACAAGGAAACCTTTTTTTCAGTGCCCCATGCCGGTAGTTGCCTTTTCGAGACCAATCCTTGTGCCTTTTTTTATGAAAGGGGGTAGAGCCTTATGTAAACTGAGAAGGGGTATGACCTAAACCTGCTTTAGCTGTGGAAGAAGGCGCCAATGAAGGGAAGGATCATTGGCCTAATAATCTAAATCTTTGCTTTGGCAGTTTGGCATAAGTTGGCCTCAAGCTTTCTTTCCTTGAAAAGCCTATTATTGTACCCATCCTATTCGCACCCTAGTAGAGGGACTATCTAATCTACTGGAGCTACTGCTGCCACTTCTATCTTCTTTCTGAAGATACGGCATTTAGTAGTCAAGCTCATCCAGTCTATCTAGGAACCCGGGATATGGGATTTTCCCTTTGATTGAAAACCTTGGGGCCTTTATGCCGTCCATCCGCGTCCCCTCTCTACCCGATATGTGCTATCCAGCGCCTTAGCGCCCCATCTATCGACCGAACCTTTTTTCTTCTTTGTTTAACGAAAGTACTAGCTCCCCTTTTGATAGTCTTAGGATTGGACTTGCAAAACTTCAACCTTCGATCAGTGGAGATCGACCCGAAATCTTGGCTAGTTTAGCAGAGCTCTGAGATACCTGAATTAGACTCCAATTCAACCTAAGGTAGAATAAAGATTCCTTCCTTTATTAGATTAGAGATAAAGTCTTTCTTGCGATGGATTCACTCCCGCACCACTTCACTTATTGGATTTGAAGAACCTGAGCGGCCTACCAATTCTAACTTAGAGTTCTTCCTTCGTAACCTCTTGTTTTGCCCTTGTAGCTATTTCTACTGCTTTCAGTGTGACTGTTGGATCTCCCTTCCCCGATCTATTGATCTGCGATTCTTTCGTCGTACCACATGTCCCAATCGACTAAGGAAAGAACTTCACGCAATCACTGGGGAAGCGGGGCAGTCCCTTGCTCAACAAGCTTCAATATAAGGTCAAATATAGCCTGAGGGTAGTCAATTGGCTAGGTCGCTGCGTAGTTCAAAGGCAAAGATCGCACGAACATGGGAGAAAAGTAGGTCAGATTCAGCCAGATCGCCTAGCATGGGTTGAGAAGAGGAAGTTGGCTTTCTCCTCATAGGGATTTATTACTCGAGTAAAACGAAGAGGGACGAGGCATATACCAACATAGGTCGGCTAGCTCTCCCCTAGCCCTAAGCCGCAATAGAAGAGTGGCCGATGCCGGACCCGACGAGTTAAGTTACTATATATAAAGGCTCGCTACTAGTTGAATAAAAGGATTGCACCTTTCTCCGCGATTCAAGATGAGTCAGAAGAAGATCCTTATTCGCTCCTTTAAGGAAATAGCACACCCGATTCCTAGCCTCCTAACCCTCTGATGGATCTCTTCTTCGAGTGAGCCAGTTTCCTATCTCTATCTGCATTGGATTGAGTGAATGCAATCGTCCCATCCTCTGAGTACCTATATTGATTACTATATTCTACTCTGTAGGGCCCTATCGAATTGTGAGAGGTGCCTTCAAGAGTTCTATTCGCTTTCTTTGCGGGAGATATTGAAGAGATAAATTCCCGCCATCTTATCTATCTTACTATAATCTAATAGCTAACCTAGAGGAGAAAGCTAGCCGGCGACAAAGCAAGGGAGTCGATACTGCTTAAGGAGCCAAGCAGCGCAGAGAGGAAAAAGCCAAAGAGATTCCGAAGGGCCTATCTATTTCATACCTCTTTTAGTCGATCGGGTTCCCAGGCCAGACGGACGAGAAAGGGAATGATGGGACAAAGATACTACCAGACCAGGATAAAGGCGAGAGATATATTGAATTAAGAGAGATGTAAGGCAAGGAAGGAACTGCAAATAGCGTACGTATAAGAGAGAGTCAAATCTTTCCTTTCAAACATAGTTTGAGCGCGTCTACGAATAGAAAAGGGTCTGAGGTATTAGGTAAGACATCCGTCTTGGGACTTCCTTTTTCAGAAGGAAGAGGGGTATGGGTGGACAAGGCTTGGCAAGTAAGCTAGAAATCCAACAAATCCAACAAATCCAGTTTATAAAGTCAAACCAAACTCTGAGTTTTATTCGACTGTAGCAGAGGTTAATAAAGACTTTTCCTACTCTTTTTGAACTTTTGAGAGCTAGCCGTTAGCAAATCAAATTAATAGTATTTTCGAGAAAAGTTAGCATTAGCAACACCTTCTCAAGTCAAGAGGGAAAGGCGGGAACATTCCGATTACTCTTTGCAACTAAGGTTTGCAAACCTTTCTTTTACTTTAAGTTTCAGTGAACCAACCAACATCCGGCTCAACAAGCTCTCGCCTTTATTACCGGTTTTGAACTTCTCGCTAGCCTTTATTACCTCATCTTTTCTTTCTGGGGAAGGTCATCGAACCTAGGGTATTCATATAAAGACTTTTCCGACTCGATTTGCACTTTCTGCAGCCAGCCCAGTGGAAAACCTAGTAGCAACACCATTTTCGCTAGGGTTTCTCAACACTTGGGGATAAAAAACAAGGGATAAAAGCCAAGTTTATCAACAAATCAAACAAATCCAGCCAATCCTGTTTCTCAAGCACCTGTTTCTGCTACTGCTAATCCAGTTTCTGCCCATACTGTTTCTGCTCATCCAGTTTCAGTCAATCAAATCAATCAAACAAAGAAATCTCTAGTAAAAACCCTTGGGCTACTCTCTCTCTTTCTTCAAGTTTGACTCATGTCTTTTATCGTATATAGAGAAGTCAGGTTTTATTTCCTTGTTTTCTCTCTCTTTGAAGACTCCCCCAATTGCTAAGTGCTTCTAGTCCAAATTGATTTACTTGAAAGATTGAGAAAGAAGGGCCCAGGTCGTAGCGCAGGTAACCCCTTCCTAAGATCTACATAGTACTTAATGTGGCTGGCTGTCTGAGTAAAAGGACTAAAGAGTCTAATCTGCTATTTTTATCCCCCTATACAGTATAAGAAAACTCATATTTCAGGAAAGTAAGGTTTTGCCCTATGCTAGCTCTAACTCAAATAGCTCTCGGAAATAGGATTTATTGTTTAGCTTCGTTTCTTAGTCTATCGGATTGTATGTATGACCGGGTACCACTAGCTTCCTTTGAATAAGCTCTTTGTTTTCTTTTCATTTCGTATAGCTGCAGAAATAGCTCTCTCGGATTGTCTGTATGACCGGGCACCTAGCTTACACTTACCTTACAATCAATACCTTTTCCACCTTTCTTTGGTTCGAAGACGCTCGGAGAGGTTCTGTCTTTGGGGAAAAAGCGCTACTCACCCATGGGGTAAAACCTGACTCTCCTTCTTAAGAAAGCTAGAAATCCAACTAATCCCGTTTCTCAAGTAAAAGCTTACTATTCGTTTTATTCTACTGTTTTACATTCTACTGTATTTACCAAGGGAAAGGAGTAAGGGGTTTATTCCTAGTGTGTCCTCACCTAGGTTATTTATATCTCGAATATAATGAAGAGGGGCGAGAGAGATAAATGTCTTAGAAGCGAGGAAAAATGTTACTTATAAGAATTGCCAACAAACTGGGCACTTCAAATATCAGTGCCCAAACCCGCAGAAGGAACGAAAGGAGGACAACTCAATGAATGTAGTATAGGAATTTAAAGATAATGCTTTGATATGTTGTTTAGAGAGTCATGTTGAATCATGGACCATGAATTCAGGTGTTTCGTTTCACACTACCCCTTGCAAGGATGCGCTAGTGAACTCCAGAACTATCAAAGGTGTAGTTCATCTAGCTAATGATCAGACGGTGGAAATGGCGGGCATATGAGATGTGAATCTCAAAACTCCCATAGGTAAGATTTGGAAGTTAAAGAATGTTAGGTATATCCCCACCATAATGAGAATGTTGATATTGGTGACTTAGTTTTACTAAAAACTATCTTATTAGGGATTCATTATTAGCTTTGGGATGAAACTAAAACCGTACGAGAATCTACCATAACTTAATCAATGGTTAGTCTCTATTCTAAGGGAAATCATGTTATATCATGCAAGCAAGCGTATAAACCTTAACTGGAAACTTATTCACACTTGAATCCTATGTGTCGTAACATATTTCCATGTTCAATATTTTATAACAAGTAGCACAAAATAGAACATGTATTCACAAAATCCATCATAGAAAAATATGTAAATACTCATATAAACCACATGTTTATCATTACAAAAAAGCATTCACAACCTAGAATAGTTATTCATGGCTATGAGACTCTCACTACCCATAATCCAAAATTATTTAACAACATAAATTTATACAAACCTAAGATTAAAGCCCAACATTTTCGTTGATTTTATGCTCATTGTGTTGTTCCAAGTCTTTTCTTGCTCCTTCCACGTGAATCTGGGGCTTTAAAAGATGAACCGACAATGTTTCAACATGATCATTGACCTTCCTCTCCACCAAGTCTCTAATAAAGTGGTGTCTAATGTTGATGTGCTTGGTTCTCGAGTGTTGGACATGATTATTTGAGATGTGTATCACTCTCAAGTTCTCGTAGTAAAGTGTCATGCCATCTTAAGGGATCAAGTACTCGTCTAGCATTTGTTTCATCCAAATCATTTGAGCACAACTGGTACCTACTACAATGTGTTCAGCTTCAACTATGGATAGCGAGATGATGTTTTGCTTCTTGCTAAACCAGGAGAATTTTTGCCTGCGAAAAAACATCCTACTAATGTGCTATTGCGATCCTCCATACTTTCCACTTAGTTTGCATCACAACACCCCACAAGATTTGTATAAGTTATATTTGGAGTACCACGGTCCATAGTTTCAGGTACCAACAACATACATGATGATTTGCTTGACTTCTTGCTTCATATGGCTATCTTTTAGAGATCTGGTATCAAGCATAGAGACCTACTAATTTGAAAAGTTCATGTCTACTAGTTCCCTGATAAGTAGATATTGGAAATGGAATTCTGCACGGGTGGGTGGTGGATAACATATCCCAAGCAGTTTTGGTAGTTTTGCATGTATAGATGATTTTGAAGACTTTTAGTGATATGCACATATAAATTGAATTTAGTGCTTTCTGATTTCCTTTTGTTGCTATGTCTTCTTTTTCTTTGCACTTATCTTTTAAAGTAAAGGAATGGACCCTACACTCTATTACAACCTCCTAAATGTGCTCGCCTCTGATTATAGGCTCGTTAAGACCTCTTTTTTCCAGCACAGTGGTTTGACCCCTCGAAGATTTGTAAACCACTCTTGTTGTTTATCCTAAAAACTTGCACGGATGATGTCTTGGATCTACGTTCTGTATGTCGAACGAATTCCTCTGATCTCCACCACCCTTGTTCTTGGTTGCTCCACAGGAGGGCACTATGGATCAACGTTTGAACGCGCTCGGCCTTGTCCACCCTTCCAACAAAATCGGAGCTACAGCTACTCTCAAAATAGGAGCGAAGTTCCCCTCTACTTAGAATTAAGAAATCAAATTATTCTGGTCAATCTGCCTTTGCTTCCGACTTCGTCGCCTCAGTAATTCTTTTGAAAAGCCCCTTTCTCTTTGTCTTCCGACTTCGTCGCCTCAATCGACTCCTTCTTTCCTTCATATACCTCCCCACCAATAGATAGATACAAATAGGAATAACCAAACCACGTCTACAAAATGCCAGTACCATGCAGCAGCTTCAAAGCCAACGTGATGCTCCTTTGTCAGATGACCAAGATATTGGCGAATACCACATATGATCAAGAAAAGAGTACCTATAATCACATGAAAACCATGAAAGCCAGTTGCTAAGAAGAAGGTAGAACCAAAAATACTATCTGAAATAGTGAATGGTGCTTGATAATATTCCATTCCTTGAAAGCCAGTGAATACTAGAGCCAGTAAAACAGTAGCTACTAAAGCGTAAACTGCTCGTTTTTCCTTCCCCGCCAGTATAGCATGATGAGCCCAAGTTACGGCAGCTCCGGATGAAAGGAGAATAAGGGTATTAAGAAAAGGGATTTCCCAAGGATCTAAAACCCCAATCCCTTTAGGGGGCCAAATACCTCCGATCTCTACGGAAGGGGCCAATGAAGAATGAAAAAAAGCCCAAAAAAAAGCAAAAAAGAACATAACCTCCGATACGATGAACAGAATGAAACCATACCGAAGTCCTAATTGTACGACTTTGGTATGATGTCCTTCCAAGGTGGATTCACGTAGAACATCGCGCCACCATACGAACATCGTATATAGGATAAATACGAGGCCCAAACTGAGAAGTTTTGCACCCCCTTGAAATGAGTGCATGTACATCACGCCTCCAACGGTGGTTGCCAAAGCTCCGAGTGAACCCGAAATAGGCCATGGACTTGGATCTACCAAATGATAAGAATGCCTCTGAGATTGAATCATAAAGCACTTCTCGTCGGTTCTATGTAAACCACTTTTTTTGACTCCCTTTTCCTTTTTTTATAGTATAGAAAGATTCTTTTTAGTGCGAACCATTCGAACCATTATGGAAGGGATGGTTCTATTATTTCTATATCTAGAAGTTTCACTAGAAACTTTTCATTCATTACTTTTTTATGAGAATCGTTGCGTTGGTTTGACCGAACGAGCTAGGCGTGGGAAAAAGGACCTTCTTTCTTTTATTTTCAGCAAGCATTTTTTGAATAGTATAACGCTCGGAGACCTTTCAAATGAAAAATCGCGACTTTCTTTCCCCAGTTCACCTTTCAGCTACGTCTGGAGGGAATTTTGGTCGACCATTTGACTCCTTGTCATTGGCCCCTTTCCCTTCTTTTAAAAGGGGTAAAAATGGAACCCCCATCCAACCGACGGAGCACTCCATCGGAACCCCCAGCTTAGTCTTCCAGTGATATACCGCGTCTAGAAGAGAAGCTTGAAGTGCCTTCTATAGCTTACATAGACATAGGTCATATCACTGTCACGAACACAAAAAAGAAAAAGAGAAGGACGGGATACGCTTTTGAGAGGGTGCAAGCAAGAAAGGCATGGTTCTGTAGTGAAAGCAACTTCGTCCCCTTTCCTTTGACTTCACTTCACCTCCTTCGTCTCCTTGATAGCTGGAAGTTCTAAAAAAGTATGAAAAGCTGGAGGACTTTGTACCATCCATTCCAATGTGGTTGAATTCTCTTCAAGAGCCCAAGGACTTGGAGCACATCTTTTGTTATTTCCACTGATTAAAGTGATTGTTACGACCACGAAGAAACAACAAATACCAACTACGGATATATAAGAGCCAGCACTGCTAAGGGCATTCCATCCAGCGTAAGCATCTGGATAATCTGGTATGCGACGTGGCATACCTGAAAGCCCTAAGAAATGCATGGGAAAGAAGGTCAGATTCACCCCGATAAAGGTGATCCAAAAATGGATTTGACCTAAAGTTTCCGGGTATGTTCGACCAAAGATTTTACCCACCCAATAGTAAAATCCTGCAAATAAAGCAAAAACGGCTCCCATGGAAAGTACATAATGGAAATGTGCAACCACATAATAAGTATCATGTAGAGCAATGTCTAGCCCAGAATTAGACAGTACTATTCCAGTGAGTCCTCCTATGGTGAACAAAAAGATGAATCCCACAGCAAATAACATAGGTGTTTTGTATTGTATGGAGCCTCCCCACATGGTAGCGATCCAACTAAAGATTTTGATTCCAGTGGGGACAGCTATGATCATGGTAGCTGCGGTGAAGTATGCACGGGTATCAACGTCTAAGCCCACTGTAAACATATGATGGGCCCAAACAAGAAATCCAAGAACACCTATACTGATCATGGCATAAACCATGCCGAGATACCCGAAGACCGGTTTTCCTGAAAAAGTGGAAACGATATGACTTATGATCCCAAATCCAGGGAGAATTAGAATATAGACCTCTGGATGACCGAAGAACCAAAAGAGATGCTGATATAATATGGGGTCTCCCCCTCCAGCGGGATCAAAAAAGGTTGTATTAAAGTTTCGATCGGTTAATAACATGGTAATGGCCCCTGCCAGTACCGGAAGTGATAATAAAAGTAGGAATGCTGTGACTAGAACGGACCACACAAATAGGGGTAATCTGTGCATAGTCATTCCGGGTCCACGCATGTTGAAGATAGTTGTTATAAAATTGATAGAACCTAAAATGGATGAAATACCCGATAGATGAAGACTCAAAATGGCTAAATCCACTGCTCCTCCAGAATGACTGGTAATACCACTTAGGGGCGGATAGACCGTCCACCCAGTCCCGCTCCCCACTTCTACTAAGGCTGAGCTTAATAGGAGCAAGAGACTTGGTGGCAACAACCAAAATGAAATATTATTTAAGCGTGGAAATGCCATGTCAGGTGCCCCTATTAAAATAGGAACAAACCAATTCCCAAACCCACCTATCATGGCCGGCATGACCATAAAAAAGATCATTAAAAAGGCGTGAGCCGTTATTAGAACATTATAAAGTTGATGATTCCCACCAAGGAGCTGATCTCCGGGTCGTGCTAATTCCATACGAATCAGTACTGAGAAGCATGTTCCCATCACTCCAGCAATGGCACCGAAGATGAAATAGAGAGTCCCTATATCCTTGTGGTTAGTGGAGAATAGCCATCGGACCAGCAGATTTCTCATCAAAAAAGCGATCTTTTCTTTATCAGTTAAGGAATGGGATCGGGGGGCTTCTATTTATTTGTATATTCAAATATATGTAAATATCCTTTTTTGTTAGGCTTTCGAATCGCTGTTCTTAAAAAAAGGTAGGAAAATGGCTTAGTGTCAACGTTCTGCTATGAGAGGAGTGAAACAGCTCGAACGAAGTGAGAGGAGTTGGGTTGGATGAGGTAGATAGAACTACGTCAGTATAAGGTTCGTATCTTACTTATACGACAGTAGTTGGGTTGTGGGACCTTAGGTCTCGGCTGCCGAGGTACAAAGTCACTCGAGCCCACCCTCATCCTATGCGGATGAGTCAATAGAAATTTCGAAGAGGGACATAAGGTGCTAACGAAGGGATTTAATAGCATAATACTTCGTAACCTGAGGCCTAAGTAGCTTTGCTTTGCCCCTCGCGCCCTAACCCTACCCTACATCTTTCATTCATCTTTCATTTACGAAAAAGCTGGGAAGCTTTGCTTGGTTTAGGCGATGAATTGATTGGATACCCAAGAAGCATAATCTTTTCTGGAAACTGCTTCTACGACGATAGGCATAAAGGCATGATTAGTTCCACAAATCTCACTGCACTGACCATAGTAAACTCCTTCTCGTTGTAAAAAAGTAGAGATCTGATTTAAACGACCAGGTACAGCATCGCATTTGACACCTAAGGAAGGCACAGCCCAACTATGAAGTACATCAGCTGATGTTACAATCAT
>JAOWBG010262528.1:0-21893 GCA_028566255.1 Geranium maculatum
CCAGGTACAGCATCGCATTTGACACCTAAGGAAGGCACAGCCCAACTATGAAGTACATCAGCTGATGTTACAATCATACGGAGATGACTGTTGGCTGGTACAACTACTCTATTGTCCACTTCTAATAAACGTAATTGACCCAAATCAAGGTCCTCCTCCGAAATCATATAACTGTCAAAAGTAAGTGACTCCTCATCGGAACTGTTATAGTCCGAATATTCATAAGTCCAATACCATTGATGTCCAATAGCTTTGATAGTAATGGCTGGATCTACTACTACCTCGTCCATGGAGTATAAGAGAGCAAATGATGGTATAGCAATGAACATAAGGATGATAGACGGAAAGATGGTCCAAAGAATCTCGATGGTAGTTCCATGAACAATCCTTTGCGGGATTGGATTCCTTTTATAGTGGAAATGCCATAAAGCACGAGCTAAGATCCATATTACGAAAACAGATATGAGAATGAGAAAGAAAAAGATATCATGATGTAGGTCTATTATGCCTTGCATCATAGGTGTTGCTGCATCTTGAAATCCCAATTGCCATGGTTCGGCTGCATCACACAGAGCAATTGTAGGGATGAGTTTACGAGCAAGAACAAGAACAAGAACAAGAACAATAACAATACCAATCATGGTTCATGGTATTTTGTTTGAGGAAAGAAAGGACTCGACTGAAAAGAGAGGAATGCATGGAGGAGTTTGGGGAAGTCTCTGGGCTAAAAGCAAGCAATATATATAAAGTCAAGTCCAATATCTATATTGTTGGGGCCAAAGCTGCTGAAGTGGAGGCTATGATGGAGATTTTGGATTTCAAAAGAGGCCAGTTTCCCTTTTATGGGGATACCTATGGCTGCAGCAAAGTAGAAAGTGGTTCAATATTCACCATTGCTGGACAACATCAGAAAGACTATTGAAGGGTGGCCCGCTCTCTGTCTTATGCGGGCAAATTGCAATTGCTATGCTCTGTTATCTAAGGGAAAACAAGTTATTGGATGAATATGTTTGGCATCCCTTCTGCTGTGATCCTGAGTATACAGAGGCTGTGCAGTATTTTTCTGTGGAGTGCAAGAGTGGCAACAGTGGCTTGGGAAGATCTGTCTTTCCCAAAATGTGAAGGAGGACTTGGGCTGAAAGACCTTAAGGTGTGGAACAAGGTCTTGCTTGTTAAGGAACTTTGGAATCTGCATGTCAATAAGGAAAACCAAGGTTTAACAACACTTGCTCTTAAAACCTCTTCGTAATTTGATTTGCTCATCCGCTAGGATGAGGGTTCGTTCGAGCATCTCCAAACCTCTGGATTAAATGGGTTCACTCTATCTATCTTCAGGACTGCTCTGTTTGGACTTGGATACCTAAGAAGGACAGCCCTCCTTTTTTTTAAGGCTGTTATGGGAGCAAGAGATATGGTGATTGAAAAGATAGGATCTGTGAGCTCTGCTATTACAGTTCTTGATAAATGCAGCTCTGAACTGAATTTGAAATCTGGGTTGGTGTATGAGCTGCTGAGAGACAAAAGGAAGGAGTTTAAATGGAGTAAGATGGTATGGTCCTTCAGCAACATCGCCAAACATTCTTTCACCTGGTGGCTATGTATGATTGGGAAACTGAAAACAAATGATAGGCTGGAACATTTGCACACTAATCAACAGTGTGTGCTTTGTGAGGAGGAAGATGAGACCTTACAGCATCTGTTCTTTAACTGTAAGCTTTCACAAGAGATTAGGAAGGATGTGGCACAATGGGCTGGCATTTATAGGCAGCTGAAGAACCTCCCTAGCACTATTAATTGGATGAAGAGATTGTTGCAGCATACTGGATGGAAGGGTAGAGGCAGGGTGATGACCATAGCTTGCACCATCTACTGTGTTTGGATGGAAAGGAATAGAAGAAAGTTTGATCGTGTGAAGACCCCTGCAACTGCTGTAACTGCAACTATTAAAGTCACAGTGATGAGAAATTTCTTTGTGTTGTATCCCTGGATTGCCAACCTCTTCACTTCGTTCGAGCAATAAATACCTCAGGGATAGAATTGGATTTGAAAAAAAAATGTCCATGACTGTGGTGGTTTTACAATGGAAGTGGATGACTGTTCTTGCTGATGGTGATGATGTTGATGCTGTGCTGAGGATAAACAAGTATCCCCAACAGGTGCTAGAATTGAACCTCTGGTGGTTGGTCTATTTGGATAGCTGGGCATTTGGAGGTCTTTGCATGCTGGCTGATTCCATGTGGAGTTTGAAGCTGCTTGTTCCAACAAACTGTTGGAACAATTGTTATGGTGATGATTCTGAGATAAAGTCCCCCCCACCCATTGCTCACTGTTGGTTGTCATAATTTTGGAATTGTTGGATGGATTAATGTGTTATTTGAGCCTGGGTATGCCCAGTCTTTCCTGTACCTTCATACTGTTTTTCTGGATTGTTAAAATGACTGTTGATGATGAGTATATAGCCTATTGGTTACCAATGTTAAAACAGGGGCCCCCAGACTGTGTCTTGATTAACCTCTGTCCTGGCACATTTGGTATGGTGGTTCCCTTGCTGCTGGGTTGTTTCTGTTGCTGCTGAACTTTGTTTTGAAGGCCAAAGGGGCTGGGTTCCATCCCAACCCAAAGGTATGTTGCTAGGTGCTGTTGAAGGGCTGTGGTTATGGGTGTCATCCCAAACCATGGCTGTGCTGTGTGTTACTGTTGAAGACCAGGGCCTGTTGATGAGGGTTGCAAAGGTGTAAAACCCCTGGATTTATTTAACCTCTGTACTGAATGGGACAAATGTGGTATAGGTTAAATCTAGTGTAGTGTAGGTACTCTGTTTGGCCAGGAGACCAACTCTTTCTCAAACTGTTGGAACAGTTGGGATTTGATGTTTGGAAATATGCGGCTCTGCCCCGATTCCGTTTTAGTAAGTAGTTTCTCCATCGTGATGGTCCATTTCTGTCTACCGCCCTTCTCAAGCAATCCATTGCCCCCCGGCACACTTGAAGCAGCTTTCAATGGAAAGAAAAGGGCTTAATAGCGCCTTACTGGACGTTCGCCATCTAGGGTCCCATCTCGTCCCCGGTTGGTTCTTTCTTTCAATTAAAGGGAAGGCTGAGGTTGAGGGTTCACCTTCTTCTTTGCAATACATGGACACTCGTATACCGCATCCCAATCCCAGGTCTGGAGCCACCGTCGCTTCAAAGCATAGCTTGCTGGACATTCTCATATATTCATCCAATTTCATATAAAATGAATTCATCAACAACAAGGTTTTCAATGGAGGACGGAAAAGAAAATCAAAAAGAAAGGAAAGAAAAAGCAGAATCTTATGATCACATCCAGCGCTTCTTCGCAGCAATCTCCGCCCAAACCTCCCTCCTTCTTCCTAAGGTCAAGGAGGAATCTCACTCTTCCAGTGAAATTTCCCATTATCCATCTTTCTCAATGACATTTCCCCTACCTTTCTTGTTTAAGTAGTCAAAGCATCGGGAAGATTCGTCGGGGCACCTGCCAACTCCGATTGCTTGTGCTTAGCGAGAAGATCGTTTACACCAAGAAGCCACCTCTGGCCGTATTACCGCATAGATCGGAGTTCTCAATTTTCTCATTTTCATCGATGAAATAATATTGAATGACTTGAAAAGTGTGTTTTAAATTGTCAAGTTGAAAATAGTTATTTACCAAGATCTGATTATGAGTAAATGGTCAAATGAATAAACATTCGCAATTGGAAAGGCTGTTCCTAAAGGCCCCTCCAATGATCCTTTCGCTTTTGCCATAAGCATGGAGAGCGAATGGGATGAGGAAAAAGGCTGAGTCACAGCTGGTTGAGCGATCACGGCCATGATCAGTTCTGGGCGCAGTTTGTCGAAAATAGGTCTACCAAGAGAAGAAGAAGAATCTGACGCCAACAGGTCCAAACCAAAGCTCCAAAAGATCGCGATTCAAGATAAATTCTATAACTGGAAGGATTCCTCTTTGGATAATAGCTCATACGGTTTTGTATTGGTCTCATTTCGTCGATTCAAATGAAAGAGTGGATTCTGTCTCCCACCAGGGAGCTGGGAATTGAAGCGCATTTTTTCTCTACGGAGTAAGAAGTCGACTTTTTCCTCTTCCTAAAAGAAAGAGATAGGAAAACCTTGGATCGATGAAAGAAAGAGTTTAGCTAAAATAATTAGCTAAAACGAAGCCGAACGAAGTAATAGCAGCCTTATGTTAGCACCTGTGAACTGATATCTGTAAGACCCTAAAACTAGCACAAGAGGTCAGGAGGATTCGCGGGGCTAAGCTAATAAGCGTTGGAGAAAGATCAATCAGCGGGATTGAATCGTTGGCTGAACCTAGAAAGATGAGCATCCAACGGAATGAAATACCAGGAAAGACATCCCAGGGAACAAGCAAGCAAGAGCTAGACTATTGGTTCAAAGGAAAGGACTAGACTAGTGAGTATAGCCATGTTGAAGGAATAAGGACTAGATCAAAAGGTATGGAAGGTGTTGGACTAGGAGTCATGAATTCGGCAGCAGCACAAAATCGAAATCGATGGCGCCCTCCCAGCGTGAACAACAAAATAGTCACCTACTAGCTACTAGGCGCGGGGAGCTCCAAAAAGCCCTGACCCCATCATTATTCGTACCCTGCAAAAAAGCCGATTGGGGGCATGCAGATTCATCTCCCACTCATCACTGAATCGGAGATGCTCCTACCCAAGAAAGAAGAAAAAGGATGTCTGCTTGGTGTGCACCAAAAGGAAGATGCAAGTGGTGTCCTTGTTGAAAGAAGGCAAAAAATGAGTGAATTCCACATTATTCATTAGTGTGAGTCAACGGATAAAGCTCCTCAATTTGATGCTACACCTGTGGGAGTTGGGTCAATTACTCTATTCTATGTCTTTCTCTGATATAGCGAATAATAAGGGAAGATTTCACTGCGAATGACCGGGAAAGGTAACTATGATTCAATTACTTCTGTCTTTGGTCTCCTTTCTGACACTTGCGCTACCGCTAGCTAGCAACAGGAGGGGAACAATCTACATATGAAAGATAAAATGCGATGTTCGGGCAGACATCAATGTCTGGTAAGATAAGGTGGTTCACCCAAGCCAACATGCAACTCCTTTCACTTGGAAGAATTCTTTATAGGTAACTATCGAAATAATGGGCCGGTGAGTGGGGAAGGAAAAGGTAGGCTTAGAACCAGCTCTAGCAAGAGAGCGAAAAAGGGAGGTAGGTCAGTCACACAGTATAGCTAGAGAAGCTAGCTTTGAAACATATGGAAGGAATCCCCGTCCTTTAGAAAGATATGCCCGCCCCCTCTCCTTTTAGTCGAGATATAACTAACCTCTCAACACTCTAATAGACTGGTGACTAAGAGACTCTCTTCAAGTGGAGTGGATGGGTCAAGGAGTTTTCTTTTCGACCGATAGGCCCGGACTCGCTTTAATGACTAAAGGTTGGTTCTAAAAGATCTGACCGATAAAAAGAGGGAGAGGGGTACCTTAGGTGCTCGACCAACGGGAGAGGGGTACCTTAGGTGCTCGACCAACGGGAGAGGGGTTGGCAGTCCAAGTTATGAAATATCCAGCCGAGTCTTTAGTGCCTGATCCAACAGAAGGGAAAGCCTACCCCAGATAGTAGAAACAAATCCTTGCAGCTTTCATCTCCGGGCTGGGTTTGCAAGAGGTCGAAGAAAAACTCCTGAATGGGTGGTTCCAAAACTCCGGGAGGTCCTTGGCTTAACAGCCCGGATATCTCCACACATTCGAATAGAGGATGAACGACTAATGCTTGCTTCAAGGTCGACCTCTATGGAATGGCGATACATCTTCTCTGGAATCTTCGCATTTCAGCGAGGTACGGACCAAAATCTCCGGAACCACTAGCTAGGGAGTTCCCCTTTTTCACAGGCTCCGATGAACCGCGGGTTTAAAAACAGCGCGGGATAAAAACCAAGGTCTACAACCTTGTACTTCGAACCTAGGCAAGGGCATACGAGTTAGCGTCTACGGGTAGCTACTGGAAATCCTCTCCCTAAGGTCGAGCGTTTTCAATCCTTTAACAAGCAAGTAGTAAACTACCTTAGTTTTGGCTATCTTTAGGTGGATGACAGGTTCTAAGCAAGCGAGAAGGAATCCATCAAAGCGAGAGCACTGAGGCAAGGTCTTTCACTCATGTCTACTTCTAATGCGCACGAACCTTAGTCACTGGAGGGGTGATAAGCTGAGACGGATCAAAGCTTCTGCTTCTTGAGGTGTTGTTCAGCTGTGGATATAGACTAGGCTAGTTGGAACGGAACCCATTGAAAGCTACAAGGCGTTTACGCTCTATCTAAGGGTAGCACCAATAGCAGGATCGACTCAAGGAGTACCCATCTTTGAATGAAGATCTTTTGAAATTCAATTGCATAAGTCCTAGTTTCCACTATAGCTGCAATCCATCCCTCACAGGACCCATGATGGGAATCCTCTGAAACTCGTGGGATATCTAATGCTAGTAGAAGTTAGATCAGAAAGGTTGAAATCTGGGTCATGCATCTGGAAAGCGCTGGTTCAAATCCAGCTCGTGACAAGACGAAACTTCCTTACAGCAATAAAGAACATAACAAATGCCTCACTTCCGTCGTCAGCCTTTGTCATTAGACCACTATCTATATATGTATTTTCAGCCTGAGACTCTTGAATCTTTCCCCGAGATGGCAGTAATGGTCTTTCTTATCGATTACAAGGCAGGCCAGAGGTCGACTACCCAACTCAAAATATTTTTTATTATGCTTTACTAGGCTTCTAAATATCTATCAAGACAAATGAGGCAATAGCGGCCTAAGGGAGATGAGAATGGGAGCTTTGAATAAACCTTTCAATGAGCAAAAATATGACATTGAATGCTTGAGTCGCTGATAGGGGAGCCCTTGTCTCTTTTGACTTGAAGACCTTTGCGCTTTCCCTTTGGCGGGCTATTCCTTATTTATGTCCGCGGATTCTCTTTCTTTATCTTCATCCGCCCCTACTCGTCTTTGCCCTGCCATTTCCAGTCATTTACAATGCCAGTGATAAAATAATAAGGAAGCCGGCTCATCTTTGATTCTAATGTGCCAATTCCTCTCTTCAATGAAAGATTGATCCGTCACTTCCCGAAGAAAAGGACTCCTAGAGTGTGAACCCAGGATCCGAGATGTGGAAACATTTGCCGAATCTACATACGCCGAAGCCTATAAATAGAAAATAGAAATGGAATATTCTTGCTCCATCCGGAATGAATTTCCCACCTACCTTGGTCTGCGGCAGCCCAAGCGTTGTGTTACCTTGGTCCACCTAATCTTTCCGCAGGTACGATCTAGACGACCACATTCCTGTTCGCCCAATTGGGCTAATCAATCCAATGGCTTCGCCCGTTCCAGTCCCGTTAGAGAGATCCTAAACTGGATATTCGGAGCCTATAGATAGATCGATCCCGCGTCTATTCGTTCTCTGACCAGTTCCATATACAGGGACCATGTGCCACCAATAGCAAAACAACTGGCGGTCGAATCCACCCAGCAGTTGACTCCATTGACCGAGTATAGGCGCCATTCCACCCATCATTTTTTTACATGGTTAGTGGATAGAACGGGGGCAGGATAAATAAACCTTCGTACTAGTGTAGTGGCTTAGCTGCCTTAGTTTCCCTTCCTTACCGTATTCCTTTCACTCTCACTCCCAAGAGTCCCATTGAAGGTAAAGATGGGATCATTTGTATGCGCCATACCTATAGATGCGCAGGAGTGAAATAGTCTTACAAGATAGGAACGAAGTAGCTCGACTGATAAGTTGAGGAATGAAGTAGCTCGAGTGAAACGAAGAGGCTATTCGACTCTCGCTAAAGACTAAAGAAGATAAATTCACATTCACCCAACACTTCTCGTACCGGATAGGCTCTTGGACTTGGAGCTCACAAATGCGCTATTTGAGTGAACGAATGCGCTGTTGACATGAGATAATGAGTTGTTTGAGCTGCTGAAGTCGGAGAAGAGGATGGAAGGGGGGTAGCGGTTCGTGCTTGAGTTGAATCACTTGACTTTGGTCCTATCTTTATATAAGTAGTAGATCCCCTTAAAGGGAAATGATCTAGGTAAAAGCTATTGGCTGCTACCTGGTAGGCAACTCACCAGGAATAGTCTCTATCACCGATAGGCCAATCCAATTAGACGGAGGGATGGTATCAGTAGCCAAGAAGGAACTGACTTGGTCAGCTGTTTCCGCTCGAGTGAAAATGCTTGATGGGGCGAGATTTGCCTTGGTATTTATATCCCAAGTGTGTCCTCACCTTGGTCAGGGTGCCCAAGTGTTAATAAACCTTGGGTGAGGTTTAATAAAAAAGTCAAGTAGGGCAGCGGTGACCGCGAATGGCTATAGTTCGTCACTCGCGGTATAAAAAGAAGTAAGGAGCTTTCCTAAGCTAAAGCGCTTTCTAGTTTGAGAGATGGAAATGCCTAATCAAGTAGCCAAGAATCATAGATTTCGGAGGGTTTTATTTCTCGACTGCTAAGAGAGGTCTACGAACCTGCTCCAGTGGAAATGCATTTAGGAAGGATCCGATCCCAAGTGACATTGAATCAGTTGGTGTTGGAGGAGTGAATGCCAGTCGAAAGGGAAAGCCGCGTTAGGAGTCCTAAAAAAAATATTAATTATAGTATTCCACCATATAAATAAAATATCATGGAAATCAATATCCATCTATTATTGTTAGCCTTCCCAGGTAGAAGAACTCCAACAGGATTAGATGAGCTTAAAACACTCCAAAAGGGCTAGGACTTAGACTCTTTTTGTTGTATTTCTTATTCAAAAATCCATCTTTCTTATGGACTAAGTCCTTATTCAGTAATTGAGTAAAACCTTTCAACCAGCGAAATCGAGTCCGACATCTGAGTTGGCTGGATTGGCACTAATTGACACTAGATCTGACTTCACCGACGAAAGGCCTGCAACGCCTTCTGGTGATTCCCAATAGGAGACTTGAGCTAAACAATTGTAATTCTTTGGTGAAGGAAAACCAGCATAAAGCCGATCCTCGTATCCCCGACCTGTCTAACCCATATCTGCTACACCAGCAAACAAGCTAGTGGAACTCAAATTCCTCCGTGCTGCTGAAACATCCAATTTCACCAGGAAGAAGGGATGAGGAGCCGCAAGAGACCAAGCAAGGGATTCACTCCAACAGAAGAAAGCCCAGATATCGAATCTGAATTGAGTACTCGTATTTCGCTACCTTTCTCCGAGCGACTAAGAAGATTAACTAATTGCGCCCGCTAGAGATGCTTTACCTAACAATGACTTTCAAGTGGGGAGTGAATGAAAGTCGATATAGAAATCCTAGGCTCAAAAGCCACATTTTTCGATACCGAAGTAGCCTTAGGTTGAGTTAAAAGCTCTTACTTCTCGGCCTTAGCAGCTACTTATAAGCCTTGCCTTGGTATTTATAGCCCTCTTCACTTCGTTCGAGCCCGAGTCTCTTCCATAAATAGAAGTCATTTTCTAAGCTAGAAATAAAGCTAGAAATACGAGAGTGAAACCTATCTCTTTCGACTGTTCCGGGGGATGAAACATAAGTTCTTCGGATAGGTCGTCATGGGGGAGTCAAACTAATAGGTTATGAAAGACGATAGAGCTTTAGAAGAAAAAGAATGCTTCCACCCATGGTAAAAACCTTACTCTCCTGTTTTACCAAGGTTTCAAAACACTTGGGATAAATATACCAAGGTTATATATATCTCGACTGTAAGGAGAGGGAGCCTCATATTGATTTAGGAAAGAAAGTTTATCCTGTTTCTCCTGTTTCTTAAGAAAGCTACTAATCAAGCTAAGCAACTAATTCAGTTTCTCAACTAAGCATGAAATCCAGTTTCTAAAGCTAGAAATCTAGTTTCTGAAGTAAGCATTAAATCCTGCTAAGCAACAAATCAAAGAAATCAAAGTTCTCTCTGGTATAAACCCTTGGGCTACTCTCTCAATTACCGGCATCTCAATTAGAAAGTTGCAGCTAGCGAGAAGTGAAAAACCTTACTCGAGCATTTCCAAGGAAAGAAAACGCTTGGGATAAAAACACAAAGATCTTTTCTAATTTACTAAATAGAAATCCAGTTTCTTAAGCATGAAATACTGTTTCTTAAGTTTCTGAAGTTTCTGAAGTTTCTCAAGTATCTCAAGCTCAAGTTTCGTAAGCACCAGTTTCTAAAGTACCCGTTTCTAAAGTACCCGTTTCTAAAGTACCAGTTTCAGTCTATTCGCCAGGAAAGTCTGGAAACGTGCTAAATAAAGCATTTTGTGTTGGTTTGTCTGACTAAGAGGTTTAGAAAACAGTTCCTCGAGAGCTATTAGAGTTTGATTCGACTGTAGCATCTTCGTTTGATTTTACTGTAGCTGTAGCAGAGGAAGAGAGAGAGGAAGAGGTTCTTTCTACTGTATTTGAGGATTTCCCTAACTCTAGGTCTAGGTAATCAGATTTGGATTGTTTTGCTGTCTTTCTTGTTTATTCTTCTCCCTCCTTAAGGGCGTAGGCGTAAAAAGCTTAAGATAGCAGATAGCATCTCCATTAGATTAGAAAGTTGCAGCTTCCACGGTCCCCCCGGGTGCTCGAGTGAAACGAAGAGGGATAGGACAACTAACTCCCGATCTGATCTTGTGGCAACCTGGCAACCCTTGTATTCGTCAACTAAGTATCCTGTCTAAAAGTCCGTTTGCGATGGATTTACATTTTATAAATAAGATTTTAGAGTAGAACATCCATTCGTATCATTTGCAGGTGCCATTAATACCTCTAATTTAGAGTTTTAGGTAGGGAAAACCTCTAAGTTCTCTTAGTTATCTAAGTTATTATATTAGTGATCTCTCGGATTGTTTGGATGCCCGGGATAAGCAATAGACGAATAAGCTCTTTGTTTGCTATTTGCTAAGAGTGTTTGAGTTCGAAGAAATAAGTGTGAGATAAAACTTAGCTTTTCTTTGCTTTCGAGAGATTGTACCCTCTGCGTTTCACTTGAGTCTTTACAAACCTAATAACTTCGTTTTTCTTCGTTCGAGTAACTGTTTTAAATACCTCAAATAGCTAGGGAAACCCTCTTCCTATTATAGTTTTTCTCCCCATTACGAAGAACTACATTTTCCTCCCTTGCCACAGTAGAAAGAGAAAGGAGCGAAGCGGCAAGTCTAAACGAACCTCTCCTTTCACTCGAGTAAAATGAAGAGGTATTCCCTAGCTCTGTCTTTGAGGAAAAGGGTGGGATTCAGATAGAGAAAGTGTAGGTTAGCTGGAAAGATTCATCATAGGAGTTCCGTATTGGAAAGGCTATCAGAATCGGGTCTTCTTAAAAAAGCCGGGGGTTCCCAAGATATGAATTCAGCTAGGCGGATTCTTTTCCTTTCTTCTTTCTCGGTTCTCCCTTTTCCTAATAAGGAAGATAACGATCTGCTTTCCTTAGCATCTAGCAGGCCATTGTGGATTGGACTCCACCCACCAAAGTGTCCGAGGCAAGAAGCCCCGCAAACGCAATTCAAGAGGTTCGCAGACCTTCCACCTTATTCGAGTTTCAGATCTTGATGTTACGGCCAGTGCCACGAGAGTTGAGTTGAGAAAGGCAATGAAGCGGAAAGGGACCGAACGTGTCCTATTGAGAAATGAAAGAATATGAGCTCAAACCCGCACTAGAACGACAAGGAGAAGTCGGAGCTCCCTAAACCCAAACTCGGTCGGTAGGTATAAGATGAGCTGGTAGACTGAAAATCTTACCCGACATCAGCTATTTGAAGATTTGTTAAACTGTTGAGGGAAGGTCTGATGCAACGAGTGAACCAGATCGACCTGAGATGGAGTCCCAGGAAAGGGTAGACGAAAGAAGGTCTCCGATACTGGGATGGAGTGTGAAGACATCGGTTGAAGCGCTTAGTTTCCAGACTCAGTTAGTGAAAATAATCTGGGACTAAGATAAGAAGATCAGTTTCTCTTAATCACATCACGGGGCGCATTCATCTCGTCTATTAGTCTTAGATAAATTGGTGGTAGCCACAACGTCAAGAGCAAATAGAATCGAAAGAGAGAGCTCGAAGAGTTGAAGGTTTGTGACTCCTTCGCTTCGACCGTACCCTCTTTCTTTAGTAGCGAGTATAACTTTACAGATATCATTGATTTTAACCATGACCAGCCCTGACTTGACTGGTGGGAGAGAAAGTCTCAGCGCTAACTCACTAGACGTTTGTAAACCTAGGGTTTTATTTCTCTTTATTTGTAAAGAGGGAGAGACCCGATTCAGCCTGGGAACATCACTTCCTATAGTGGCAGGTAATTATGGGTTCTGCCGCACCTGATTCCCCAGAAACGAGAAACCATCCCATCAATGAAGGAATGCAAGTGTAGTTTTCACCAGATCTAATGTCTGATTTCGACCTTGATCTATTTGAAACGAACTGACCCTACCCAAGCCTTTTCCAGGCAAGATATCAGCCAAATGAGCCTGATCGTAACAAGCTTTAATTAAATCAATGGGACCGGCTTAAAAAGATGGAGATTTTCTCTCTACTAGCTGCCCCGCTCATAGAATGGATCGCTCAAGAAGAGCACTTTTCGGGCATAAGATAGCGAAGTTTTATACTATCCTGAGGGGATCCAGAAATGGAATGAAACTCGTGATTTGATGATTAAAGATCAACCTAGCCAACGTGGCCTATGAAACCGGTTTCATATCTTAAGTAAGAAAGGTGAGAAAAGGTTTGATCGTGCCTTTGACGCAGGTGCCAAAACCAAAGCATACGAATTTCAGTTCTTATGACTTATGAGCCGGGACACCCAACTTCTCCCGAACAGGCACAAGCTGAGTCAACAATGGAGAGAGACAAGGGAGAAAAAAAGTACACAGGACATATAGGTCCCCCTATAGAGTATAACCATTAGAGAAATAGCATATATTAACATTAACATTAACATTAACACTGACATGTGTTGGTTATTAAAGTACTCTCCAACCTTCAAAAAATATAGTACAAAAAGAAAGAAAGATCATTGTACGAGACAATATTCTATAAATCGGTTGTCTGTCTCTAGTCAATATGCTAGAGGGATACTGATATCTTAGTCAATACTGGGTTGTGGCACATTACGTAAATTCCCAAGATAGAGATAGATCCAATCTCTATTCAATGCCGTTCTCCTGCTGCATGTTATCGGATTGATATTCTCCATAACCGCTCATAGTAGGTGTATAGTATTCACTAATATTGATGGTCCGGGGTAAAGACACCAATGAGGAGAAGGACTCTTGGAAAAACCAATGTTTATAGAACAAAAATATAGTATATATATGATGAAAAGAAATAGAATACTTAATCAAAAGTGTTCGTTAAAGTCGCTGTCCGAAATAATGCATAACTTGTACGATAAGTTTCCTGGTTTATTTGAATTAGATGAGTTAGAGGTGCGCAACATACAGGAACAAGTAGAGGCTGGCATTTCTCGTTTTTCTAAACTTCATGTAAAGCTGTATTCTTCTGATGTTCAGATTGATCCCCGCATGTTCCATAAGATAGATTGTAATGACAATGATAATAGTGTTATCGTAATTATACCCAAGAATTCAGACCTATTCGTCTTTTCAGCTCTTTCAAATTTGGAAAAATAAAGTCTTTATGGCTAAGGGTATCAACAGCATTCGAATGTGTGATAGAGAGTTTTATTCATCACTTCATTTAAGAGAAAATGTAGATTATACCGAATTGAATTAAGCAGATCGGTGTTTTCTATTGATAAATCAACATTGATAAAGAGGCTATAATCTGTTTTAGGAAAGAATCCTATCTTTGATCTAGTTGTGTCATTCTTATCCTCATCAATAATGAATTGATTGAACTAGACTTAGACTTCAATAATGCTATTATACCCCCTGCCGGTCAACTTACAAACGTTATCCATTGTTTAATGTTAAATGATCTGGATAATGAAATTGCTAACTTATACCCCTCTATTAACTATAGTCGACACATACACGAGGGTTATATAACAAATTGCGGAGAGCTTTCTGTGGATGATATATCATCATTGATGATGAAACTCAGTCTTGATGGTATGATCCATGTTCTTAAGCCTGGTATCACCACCCTTTGTTTTGGTGGTTCAATTGGTATTGATCTATCTGGTAAAATCGAAGTGGAGTGTTGTAGTCAACATGGTTAACAATACAAAACACTTTTCAATTTACTTACTTCTAAGAAAGCAAGACTTCGTAAGTTTCATCCTAGCAATCGTCGGTGAGGGATCTATGGTAGCTCGTGTATCTCTTAGCATCGATGACAGGCCTACTTTTTGACAGCTTGAGACTTCCTTTGCTTTGAAAGGATGGAATCGTGGACTAGAGCCCTTATTCTAGGTCGATGTGCCACCAATACATTCTACCTTTTCAATCTGGCTTTACCTGGGCCGCTTCTCGACCGAGATCCCTTCGATGGATGTCACCGTGCTTGTCTCTTCTCAACTGGATTTGGCTTCTATTTAATACTTATTGAATATTGAATCTAACTACTAGCATCGGTCCCTTCCACTCGGCAAAGACCCCTCTATCGTTCGAGCAAAGGACGCCTGAAAGAGAACATACCTCGATGCGAAAGAGCTAGATCATTTATCTGGGACGAATTCCTACTTAGTAATGGTAACGAAGGTATGCCAAGGGAAGCTCGGGCCAACCTATGTCTCAGTTGCTGCCCGAGAAAGGACCACTCAATCCAGACAGGTTCTCGCAACTGCCTTTCAAACAGGACCTCGAGAGGCTAGCCATGGAAGTACCGCTAGGTAGGTTCGTTTACTCCTACTTCATTGGATGTCTGATCCAAATGGGGGCTCCCAACTGAGATTCATGAAGAGAGGACCCGACGTCACATCCCGTGTCGAGCCTATGAAAGAGTATGCCCGAGTGGAACTGAGAAGATCAAAAGACCCGGAAGGCAGAAACTTCCATTCCACCTGAAAAAGGCTCTGGCTTTCAGGCAACTCGAGCTGATGATAGAACGACTTATCTAAGGGCCAGCACTCACAAAGGCGGGAAGGGCTCAAAGGTGCGACGGACACTTTCTTTGCAGTCTCGCTATCAATCTTAGGTTAAGCCCTGCCATAGACCGTTTAATAACTTTCTGGATTTACCTAACAACTCGCTTTTGACCGAGAAGCAGCTTGAAAACATTCATTACTAACTTGTACTTAAATTGACTCGCATGCCCCATTCAAGGTACTAAATGTCACAACTGAATAGTCTTAGTCTAGGCTTCAAACTTCAACTGCTAAAAGGGAACTAGAACTTTCCAGTATACCAAGGTTTTCCAACACTTGGGATAAAAACCAAGGGCAGGGAAAGCCGAGGCAAGGGCCTGCCATAAGCAAGCACGAAAGAAAAGAAGGCAACCAGGAGAAGCAGCGAAGCTTCGTAGACAAGGCGGCTCGCTCAGTGCTTACGAACGAAAAAGTGTTTGTCGATTAGGTAGGGGATACCTAAGCCACTGGAGGGCCTCTGAAAGGGCTTTCTAGTTGTAACCTTGGCATTCCCCTTTCTTGCTCATTTCTGTTATTGACGTATTTTGCAGCGCTGGACCCTGGACTCTTACTTGGCCTCGAAGAGGACCTTCTTCAAGAACCACTTATTCCTGTTCCTGATTCAACCTTCTTAGATCTTCGGGCATCTAAACTCTTGATTTAGTAGGGATGCAAGCACTCGACTGAAAAGAGAGGGATGCTTTTTTTCGTCGAAACCCTTGCCTTGCGATAAGGTAGCCGAAGTGCTTCCCACGTGTGACGGTCCCCAAAAGCCAAAGGGGTAAGGGAACAGACCCTCTTTTCAAAACTCTCGCGGACTTCTTCTATTTTCGCCTTAAGACGAGGAACCTTAGTAGAAGTGGGCAGTTGCTCGGTAATTCTGAGTCTTGGGATTTCGGCCTTGAAAAAAGGATGAAACCCTCTTTCTCAAACTGCATCCCCGGTGCACATAAGTTTCTCGAAATGGCTTGGCCTACACAAGGCATGGTCCCCCTTCCACCATACACACAGGCCCCTTCGATTCTTTCGAGTAGGAAATTCTTCCATCATGCTATGAGCCGAAGAAATGGGAAGATATGGGTCAAATATGAAACCGGAATGAGATATTATCCCTGTTGGCTTCGCTTCGTGGACAAATTTACCATTACTAAGTAGGAGGCGTCCTCATTTATCTAGTAGTACAGCTGACTTCACACTAAGCCAATCTCGCTGGCAGGTAAGGAAAAACTACCTGCTTCTTCAATGTAAACTTCCTTTTCTATCTCCTCTTCTTCTTTTTCTGTTCACCTGAGCTAATTCTTGACTTGCTTTCGAGCTAACTTGGCTTAGTGCCGGGAATGGAATCACAGCAAGAGAACAGGGCTAATGGTTCTGACTTTCTTTATTATGATAAGGTAGCTGATTTCTTTTAAAGGAGCGTAGTCTTTCGACTAAAGGAAAGGGGGAGAGGTTATCTATATCTCGCAGAGGAAGAGGCCAACCCAACAAACAAGAGTAAAGGTACGAAGTCAGTCCCCCACCCGGAGAGGAAGATTGTTCATAGAAGATGAAACCAACCAAAAGGGGGGGGAGGGCGGACCATTGAATAAGCTAAAGCTTCCTCTCTCCGCTCCGGCCAGTTAAAAGTAACTAGGAAAGGAGTTGGCTTACCGGGGAGGCGCAAGTCAAATCCGAATAAGCTGTGAATTGGCTTTCTCTCTTGATCTACGATATTGGACGAGAGGGACTTTGACACAGCCGCATGACAGCAGATAGGGACTACCCGCATGGATGAGTTATCACATTATTCACCCGAAGCCCTATTCTATGAAAAAGAAGCCATAGCGTCCGAAGAGGAAGAATCCAGCCGACTAGTAGTACTCATCCCAGTTTCTCTCCTTGTGGGTGAAGCAGGGAACGGAACAAGCAATCAAGTCAGCCAGGTCGGGGTCATTTCCTACCTAGCCTAAGAGTAGACTAAGAGCAATCCCTTAAATAGGATCTTCCATCCCTCTCCTTATCAGTCGAGCACCATGGGGACCTCTCAATTCGTTCTTACATTCCATGCTTTCAGTCAAGAAAGGAATACCTCTCGTATGAAGTTGAGTGCTTACAAAAACATCCCTCTAGCTCTAGGTGAGTAGCGCTTTTTCCCAAAAGCCAAAGACAGAACAAAATAAATGAAGGAATTGGTCCCCGGGCATCCATCCAATCAATTATTTCATTTCTTGCACCTTAACCTTGATGTCTTTACAAGTGAGTCGAAATGGCCGATTGACTATCCAAAATACGGGTAAAACGCAAGGATTTGTCTAGTTTTAGCAAGGATTGTTAAATTACATACTATATGATATGCATCTCTAAACTCTCTGTTTTCTCGGGTGATGACTGACTTTTACTAAGGTGTTGCTAACTTTCGCCCTATGGTAGACGTAAAAAGTTTGATTCTCAATGCCACTGCCTAAGGGAAATGGTCGAGTAAGGTTTTGGCCTATGCTAGATTAGGAAAGTTCACATTTTGATCTCGCTAAACAGGAGAGTTTGGTTTTACTTGAGAAACGAAATGAGTTGGATTTCTTACTGAATTTCTTACTTAATTTGTTTAGAAACTTGATAAACTGGAACTTAAGAAACTGGAACTTAATAAACAGGAGAAACTAAAGAAACTGGATTTGTTGCTTCAGAAACAGGATTTCTTAGTTGAGAAACAAGATTTCTAGCTTAATTAGTACAATCAGTCTCTTCCTTTTTGTCGTTGTAGCAATCTTTCTTAGTGCACCCTTAGGTCTGCGAACCTAGTGTTAATAAACATAAACCTAGCGAAAATAGCGGATTAAGATCTAAAACTAAAATACTACAAATTTGCTAACTTTTCCACTATGCTGGCATCAACTTTCTTAAATCAATATGCCGTTACCTTGGAACAAAGTCACTCGAACGAAGTGAAGAGGTTCGTTAGACCAAGTGTTTTTATCCCTAGGAATTTATCCCTAAGTGTTAATAAACCTATCTCAAATACTAACTTTTGCTAACTTTTGCTAACTTTTGGCCTATGCTAGACGTAAAAAGTGAAAAGCAATATCTTGCTCCCAAGCGTTTTCTAACCAAGGAACTGAGAGCATGAACTCCCCAACATCGGGAAAGAAGCATAAAGGGAAATAAAGTAACAAAGTCGCTTGCCCCAGAGGAGCCTAAAGCAACTTGGCCGAGAGGGTAAGGAACGAAGTAACCGAAGGTGCAGTGTTCATCGGCTCCTCCCCCTATGGGGGAGTGGCTTTCAGCTCCTTCACTTCATGCCTTTGATAGAACGGAGATGAGAATTAGGCTGCTGTTGAAAAGCGTCTGCTAGCGGAGTTAGTGAACTCTTTCTTGAGGAGCGGGTTCTATCCCCCGAGTCATGGGTTTAAGCATATACAAGGCAAAGGCCCCCAATAGTTATCTTTCATACCAGGAAAGACCAGATTCAAATCACGCCAGAAGAAAGCACTACTGACTGATCAGGAAGGGCCTTTGAGGAATTCCTTTGTTGGGACGTTGTCATCTCCTCGTTTGACTTCTTTGACTGCTCCTGCTACTCCAAAATGGGCTGAGACTCTGAAAGCGTCCTTAAGATTCAAACTTCCCTCTCTTCAAAGGAGCCGCAACTATTGCATTAGCTGGGGCTGCTGTCGCTGATATTTGTTGCTCTAGAAAAGCACGAGATGAAGCTTTTTCCAAGTCTTGGAAGCAAAGGCATGGGAGTTGCAGTCTGACCGCTCTGCCTAACCCAACCCGAGAAATTGCTTATATAGTGGTAGAGATCACCTCTAGTTAGAATCAATCAGCGCGGGGGTTCACAGATGGAGCTACGAGTTTGAGGTTTGATAGACAGACGTGGACCTGCTATCCTTATTTCTTTCAACCCACCACCGGATATTATCCTATATAATCTAAGGCACCGGTCTCGCGTAAACCTGTATCGACTACATCTGCCCTACCCTTTACTTGACTTTACCGGTCTTAAGCTTAAGGGGGCTCCTTTGGAGAGTGTATGATATGGTTGCTCAACTAGGAGAAGATTGGACGTTACCTATACTTCCATCTTCCTCACCTGGTAATCCAGGTTGGATTCTGGGTAAACTGATGGTGGGTATCAATAGATCTCTTTTCCACCTAGGTAACAGGGGTATGCCGCTATATATGCTACACCGAAGTATGCTCCTAGGTAAGCTACTGGCTCTGTATCTACCTCTGTCTGCTGGTGCTTATTTTGATAAGCTGCAGGATCAACGACTGGATCAGCTGGAACTACAAAAGGCTATGGCTATGGAACAGAAATGGATACTTAGCAAGGTGCTGGATCAACCGGCGATACTTCCTATGCCGAGAGCACCAATAGATAGCTATGAGAACAGGTCTAGTTAATGCCCACCTAAGTGAGCCAGGAGTAGGAATAGACAATAGGGGGGGTTCATTTGCTCTTATCCTGTCTAGATAAGAGATTTGAAGGTCGATAAGGAGTTGGTAAGCGCATTGACTTGAGTTCTCCTCCACCGGTCTTGATGTTGGAACCAATCCACGTCTTTTGAACACAGACCGCCCGTAACCAACCAGTAGAGCCTACCATCTTCCATCTCCCCCAAAAAGGTATGAAGAGATCAAAATAGAAAAGAAATTCTACGGCCTCTTCGCCTTAGCGAGAATTAGATCATAACGCCTGAGAACAGAGGGTTTTATATAGTCCACTTTCTGCCTTTCCCGGCCAGTTGCTTTCGAAGGGAACGGTCTTTATAGAAAGATTAGGCCAACCCCAGCCTTTTCATTTCAGCCAGACATCTTTTCGTGAATCCACCCCACAAGGCATCCGAGAGGGCGACTTCTTATGATAGTACTTCTACGGTGGGAACTGTAGTCCTTTATTCTACCTATACTATAGGCCCCAACCAAAGAACTAGTAGACCTTACGAGGAATGCGGCTTACCACCTATCGCCTTTTCCCTACACCTCCTTCCCTCTCCTTAACAGTCGAGATATATATAACCTCTCCCGTTGGTCGAGATATAAAGCCCTCTACCTACATGTAGTTTAAGAACGAGAAGTCTTCCCGTCTCAGTAGTAGAATAAGAGAAAGACCTTTGCGTCACTTTGCCCCCTACTTCTTATCTGACTCTGCGTAGGCTCCGAACAACGCTTCTCTACCTACTCTTTTTTCTTTCTGCACACTCCTACTGATTAATAAAAAACGGATATGAAGTTCTCTCAGAGGGAAATCTCAGTACAGCAAGGACTTTTAATGTGGATTTCGGCATGAGCCCTATAGCGCGTGGGACGGCCTGGTCCATACCTATGACTATAAAAACCAGACTAGCGATCAGGTTTGGAATGCTAATAAAAGATGACGAATAGCAATCCACATTGGCAGACTGATCTCTTACTGGAGCATACGGTATAGGAAGCATAGGCCTAAGACGGGAGAAGGGCGAATAAGCGGGAGAAAAGAAAGACAGTGGGAGATAAGGCAAAGGAAGCCTACTTACCATTCAATATCCCATTCCCGCTCCTACCGTAACTCATACAGTAGCTTATCGGCTCCGCTAGCCTGGGTGCGAAGAATAGCCTTCTTCCTGAGCTGCCGAATTACATGTATCTAATAAGAAGAAGCGGTCTTACCTCGAGTTCAGAAATAGGATGGATAATATGTAGATAGAAGGAGAAGCCGACCAGGCTTAGATAATCCATTTTAGCCTTCTGTAAGCTCGAGTAAGAGAAGCAGTCCGGGCTATTCCATTAGTCTTGGGAATTCATGACTACAACTAGTAGACTCTTCCAAGCAATGCTCTAAGAATTCGTTTCTTTCAGGCGTGGTATTTTCTATTTCACCTTCGTCGACCACTTAGCTATGATCCTTACTTGGAAGGTGGGAAAGTTCTCTATTTAGGACCGTCGATTAAGAAGGTTAAAGTCTTTTGGATAGCTTATGAGTCCCGCATGCAGGTACAGTCTACTCTAACTTAGGAAATCTTGGTCGTTCAAGCCACTTAGGGAATGCAAGACTTCATACTCATCCAAGCCTTCGTCAATAAATAGAAATGAGATTGATTAACCAATAATTTCAAGGTTGAGCACTCAAGTAGTTTTGACTCCGTGAGGCTCAATCAAGGCTGGCATGCTTAAATGAGTAGAGGTAGGGGGATTTTTTGATAGAACGAAGAAAGGGAAAGGCTAGAGAGACTATAGGTCGTAGGTGCAATCTGAACTCTTTCATAATCACAAGGGCTATACCACAAAAAGGTTTCCTTCCCGTATAAGGGCTCTCTACCTATCGTAATTCCGCCGCTCCATGGGCGAAAAAGAAAGAGTCAAAAATATCAATGACGCATTGCCCTTGTGCAGCTGTAGAAGCTTTCGCCGCCCCAGACCTGCTTGCACGAGCCGAATCGGAAGCAAAAGTAGAGGCGCGGGAACTGTAGGAGCGCCAGCTCGCCGACACCATAATATAGGAATAATAAGTTGCAACAGGGGAAGGATATGTCTCAGGGGAGACTTAGAAGATGGACCAGCAGAGCAGAGTAAGATGGAAGCGGCATGAAGCAGCCAGTGATGTAGATCAGGTAGAACTTCTTCTCGGATATCTTTGGTTAAGTGAGGTGGCACAAGAAGTGTAAGCACATGGGTCGAATGCAAAAGAAGCAAATATCCTAACTTCGGAGTCAGGAATTCAAAAGAGGTTTCTGTTCGCTCTGCCGGCACGAACTAGTCGAGATCTATGTGGTGCCCTTTCATTCGCACTGGTGAGGGAGAGAGGCTCCGCCAAGTCCCTATAGGAAGTAGACTAATCTAGAGAAGGGATGTGGATCGGGCTCTTCGGAGACTCAGAACGAAAGGTTCTCAGTTCAGTTTCCGCTTTCC
>JAOWBG010263633.1:0-20713 GCA_028566255.1 Geranium maculatum
ATTCCCAAATGCTAAGCCAAATAGTGCTCGTACCATGATGCACGATGAATTGCGAAAACCGACAGTACAACAAGCTCTCCAAATTGCAATGGAAGAAGCAGGCCTCACAATTCATTCTGTAACAGGGGTGGTGGCTGATGCCATGAAGGCTACGAAGGTTGTTTACCGTGAACGTAGCGACGAAAGTATTGAGACTGCCGACCACACTACACGGCTAAAAGCTGCCGGTATGGCGGCTCGCTGGATTGGTATAGATAAACAAGAAGGTGGCGTAAATATCAACTTTATAGCCCAATCACAGCAGGACATGGCTGATTATGGAATATAAGCCCTATAAAGGCTTAATTTCATTACAGAATAGGGAAGCGCCAGTTGATACCGGGTTTAACTGGAATGGTTACTCGCGCTTTATGGCCGACCGCTTCACTATCATCAACAAAGACAAAGAAGAGGTGCCGTTCATTCAGCAGCCAGCCCAGGATGATTTTTTATACCACATGTCTTTGTATTATCAAATATTGATACTCAAGGCTCGTAAGATGGGTTTTAGTAGTACGGCGCTCGGTGTCGGGGCTACTAAGTTCTTAACAGGCCGTAATGAAAACTGTGTCAGCATGTCGTTTGATGCCGATGCTTCAGCTAAACAGTTGTCCCGTGCCAAGCAATTTGTGGAAAGCTATGCGCGTAACCGGGGCGTGACGATTCCCTTTAAATACAACCGCCAAAACGCTATGGTGTACGAAGCAAAGGCTGAGAATGAGCACGGTGGCTATGACTACTGGCAGAATAGTTTGCGTGTTGGTACGGCTAAGAGCGGTAGTTTTGGCCGTGGGGACGACATTACATTCCTACATTTAACTGAGGTAGCGTTTTGTGATGATGTCCCTACCCTGCTATCTGGTGTTGGTGAGGCGTTAGTTCGTGGTAGTCATACGGTGTTTGAAACAACCGCAAATGGCTTTAACAGTTATAAGCGTTTCTGGGACGACACTATACGCTTGCTTACGGGGTTTGCAGCTTTGTTTTACACGCCGTACTGGGAGTATGATGACGAGTATTTAGCTATTCGGCAACGCCGTTTAGGTCGGTTATACAAGCAAGAGTACCCTATGACACCACAAGAAGCCTTTTTAACGTCTGGCCAGCCGTATTTTGATGCTGAAGCTATGGAGCGGTTACTGAACATGTGCCGACAGCCAGTCAATGTATAAGCTTGACCCAGATATGTTTCGGCAATACCGGCCTTTTGAGCCGGGCGAGTTTATACTTTGTTTTATTGATACGGCAGGTGAGGGCCAAGATGCATGTGCTGGGCACTTCTTAAGCAAGACTCGGCTAGATATACCGCTTGTATTGCATTACCAGGGCAGTATTACTGATGTGACGCCCGTATTGCGAACTGTACTTGATAATATCTTTACTTTAACGGGGGTGCGGCCAGTTGTTGCGTACGAGACTAATAACGGGGGCGGCTATGAGCTTGAGCGTCTAAGTCGATTAAATAAACAAGAGTTGTTTCGTATTTACCGGCAATACGTTATGAACTCACAGGGCCGGTTAGTGCGTGGTGAAAAGCTAGGTATGAACACTAACTCGGCTACGCGTGGCCCGATGCTTATAGAGTTGCAGGATATGATAAACAATTGTTTAGTTGCTATATATGACGAGATTACGGTTACTGAGATGTTTAGCTTTGTCAAGCACAAAACACCGTCTGGGTGGCGGGCGGAAGCTGAAGAGGGAAGCCACGATGATTTAGTTATGGCGCTTGGTGGCGTCTGGCAAATGTATCAGACAGAAAAACCAGAAGACATGAACGAAACACGAGGCCGTATGGTACGTACTGGCATGCAAGCACAATCCCCCGTAGTCGCTAATGTTCCTGGTGGCCTCATGATTCGTAACGGTAAGCCAGTCCTACCAGCTAGCTATAGGGGATATCGTGGACGCACCTTACGCTAGTACGGCAATACCAGTATTCTTAGGTTCGGTTACGGGGATGCGCTACCGTATTATCAACTGCATAGAGTGCGGCCAGCCGTTACTAGAGCGCAACAATGATTCCATGTTCCGGCTAACTGACCAAGACCATCCGACTGAGGTGAAGATGAGTGATTGGGGCTTTGTACCGGTGCTATGCGGTAACTGCAGCCAATCGTATGAGGTGCATATTAGCCAGGGCGTGCAGTATGACCGTGACGCTATCCCGCTGTATCTGCACCCTGAGTCGCTGTACATGGCGAGCGAGCCGACAAAGCGGCTACGTTACGTGTACTGCCTAGAGTGCGGCCACGCCTTCCACAGTGTTGCTGACCGCATTAGTCAGGTTATTGATAACCGAGTGCCAATGGAATACGTAAACCCTATGCGGCTCGGGCCACTCGAGTCTACATGTAGCTTTAAATCGTGCAAGCAACTCTGGGCTTTTATGGTCTAGTGTGGTAGGGTATGACTACTGTAAAGGAGTAAATAAGCATGTTCGATAAGAAGCAATATTGGGACCGTCGCAAGCATGGTTTGCGCGGCCAGGGTGATTTCCGTCACACTATGCGTGGCCATCTTACCCGTAACGAAAAAGGTTTTTTGATAGAAGCTACGGTAGGCAATAAGCCGGTTAGCAAAAAGGCCTTTTTAAAAAACACTAAGCGTGCACGAAAGGCGGCCATGCATGTATGAACCAGGCTTTAACAGTCTACTCGTCGAGATAGACCAAGAAGATGCTAAGTGGGGCGGTGGCAACACTGATGCGGCCCGTGGTATTGCGGGTGAGAGCTACCGCAAAGGGACCGTTGTTGCTAAAGGCTTACCAATCCCTGATAATGAGCATTTTGTTGATAAGCTCAATCCAACAGACCTTGACATATGGATTGCTACGTGGAATAGCTTAGTTGGTAAGCGCATCATTTGGAACGAAGGCGCCGAAGCCGGCACCACCTTTGACCACGACGGTAAGAAGTACGGCTTTATCTACTGGCATGACGTACGGGGTATTGAGGCTGATGGCAAGTAACGCTAACCGCACCCGTAACCAGCACCTCATACTCAGCGGCATTACCATGCACTTTGCAAATAGTGAAGACCAAAAGCTCGACATCTACAAGGTGCGTATTGTGGATGCAGTGACGGGTAAACCGTTGTTTGCGCCACTCGTAGAGGGTGAAGCTAAGGCTAGCGAGGTTACGTCATGAGTCAGGATAGAGTCAAGCTAAAGGTAGTTGAGATTGATGCAACCGAACTGAAGCCAGATGCAAAATATTTGTTTATTTTGAATCCTAACCAGTTTCATATAGAAGAAATGGAAGGGATATCTGCAGCACTTAGAGACTTCTTAGGCGAGAATCGTGTTATGTGTCTATTTGCAGAGCCAGGCTCGGTTACGCCATACGCTATACCCAATGTCAAAGAAGAATTAAGAATTACAGGAGTAAAAGCATGAACCCACCCAAAGATAAGCTCAAGAAAGTTACGTTTGCCGAAGACGCCCACCAGCGCCTTAGTAAAGGCGTAGCTATGATGGCTGAAGCCGTTGGTAGTACGTATGGCCCTAGCGGCCGTAACGTCCTTATCAAAAAGGCATACGTACAGCCAGTACTGACGCGTGACGGCGTAACAGTGGCCCGTGATATGGCTGGCCATGGTAGCCGCTTAGAAGACCCTGTAGCTACTGAAGGTGCCCGTTTGGTCTACCAGGCGAGCGACAAGACCAACAAGACAGCCGGTGACGGTACTACTGCTACTGTCGTACTGCTGAATGAGCTGTACCAGGCTGGCCGCCAGCAAATTGTAGCCGGCCGTGATGCCATGGCTGTGAAGCGCCAACTAGACACTGAACGCGACCGGGTACTTGCCTTTATCGAAGACAAGTCAAACAAGAAGGTGACAGCTGCTAATTTAAAGCAGGTTGCTACTGTTAGCTGTGGTAATGAGGCCTTAGGCGAGATGCTGAGCGATTTGGTATGGGACGTTAAACTGGACGGTGCTATTACGCTGGCCTACCAGAATGCACCCAACGTAACGGTAGACAAAGTAACTGGTTACTTGTTTAACCAGGGTTTCCGCTTCCTGATGCAAGAGGTTGAATATGCCGCACCACTCGTGTTTGTAACCCAAAAGCGTATGGCTAAGAAGACTGACATCGTTCCCCTGCTAGAGCTTATGTCTGCTATGCAGCGCCAATTCATTATTGTCGGTGAAGTCGCTGACGCGGCCTTAGAGACGCTTGGTTGGGGTATCCAACAGCAAAAAGTAGATGGTATGGTTGTGCCGCCACCGGCTTTTGGTGCGGATGGCCACGAGTACTTTGAAGACATTGCTACCTATTGCGGCACCCGCCTGTGGCTAGAGTCAGATGACTTTAACCAGGTAACTATCAATGACTTTGCTGAGATTAGCAGGGCACGCATTAGTGCTGAACGGGCTATTTTGTTCAGTGGTGAAGCTACTAATGACGCCGTTGAGTTGCGTATCAAGCAAATTGATGACCAGATTAAGCGTGGTGAGACTTCCGCCAGTGTAGCTGAAACATTAGAGCAGCGCCGGGCTAAGCTTGCCGGTAAAATTAGCATTGTCCGGGTTGGAGCTGCTACTGAGGTTGAACGCGAAGAGTTGTTTTTCCGGGTCGAAGACGCCGTAGAGGCCTGTAAGAGTGCTCTGAGCAGTGGTTTACTGCCTGGTGGCGCAACGACACTACTATTTGCTGGCCAAACAGTAGAAACCTCGTGGGTAGCTGGTGCACTAGAGGCGCCGTTCCTACTGCTCATGCGTAACGCTGACGAGCGCGGTGACTACCGGGTTGGCCAAATCTTGAACGCTGGCTATGGTAAAGGCTTTAACCTGCGTGATATGTCCAAAGAACCGATTGACTTACTAAAAGCCGGTGTAGTCGATGCCACCAAAGTAGTAACTGAGACGGTCCGTAACGCGTTTAGTGTTGCTGGGGCGCTTCTGACTACTGGCACCACTATTACCGAAGAGGTAGAAGATGCGCCTACGTCTGCCTAAATGGTTGCGGCGGAGTGAGGGGCCAAGTGCCCCCGCTCCGCTTCCACCAGTAGAGGCTACACGGTTACATAACGCGGTTACTCGTGTTGAACAGCCCGTACAGTCCCGTGAACCGCTTGGACGGGTTGTCAAGGCTGATAAGGTGGCTGACTTTGCCCAACCGGCTCGACGTGGCGGCTACGTGGCTCATGCGATGCCTAAACAACTTCGTCAAATGCGGGAGGCACAAGAACGTGGCAAGCCGCAAGTGTAGCCATTGCCACCAATTACGTCGGGCAGCTCAGCTGACAACTGCTGTTATTGGCGAGACGCTGCATAAGGGTATTTGTAGCAACTGCTTGAATGGGCCGCGCCTCAGCGGTGGTAGCGCCAGTTATGAGCGCCGCCGTGGTTTTGAAGACAACGCGCAAGATACTGTCCAGCCCTACACTGCAACCGGACCAAACCCGGAGTTTGCCCGGCTCTACCCCAAAGCTGCTGCACGCACCTTTACCAAAGAAGAGATGGAGGCAGTACGCCGCCAGTTATAACGGTGTGCTACTATTACCCTATATGGCCAAACAATCCACTAAGCAGCCGAAGCCTCCGGTTGCTGACACTGATAACGAAGAGGTAACTGACGCAACTGTGCAATTGCACCAATATGATGGTGATACGCTTGTCGGCATGCTAAACCGGCGTATCGAGGCCTCTAAAGAGCACTGGAATAAAGAAAAGCTACACGAAGTCCGTAAACGTAATGATGATTGGTATCACTCAGAAGGTGTTAAGATGCCGTCTGAAGACCCTGACACTACCAACGACAACCGTATTTTTAGCTCTATCCGCACCATTATTCCCTTTACGACCAACCGTATTACCGAACCAGAAACCCATCCCAGTAGCAAGTCGCCACAAGCACGGGCGTTTGCCGCTGATTTACGCCAGATTCTACAAATACACGCTGAAAACGAAGATGTTGCTACTAAGCTTAGCTACGCTCTGCTTGATGCCATTAACAAGCGTGGTGGCTATCTCAAGCCGCGCTATGACCCTAATTCAGGTAGCTTTTGTACAATTGAATACGTCGAGTGTGAGTCGATTATTATCGACCATGTATCTAAGCCGTACCAGGAGCCCCGGTATTTCCGCCATGTGCAGAAGAAAACTATTGAAGACCTGCTTATTATGTTTCCTGAGCGTAAACAAGCTATCTACAGGGCGTTTAATCTTAATAACCCAACCCTAACAGATTTAGAGACTGAAGAGACTATATTCGAAGACTGGGCGTTTATACGTACGCCGGACAATGAAGTTGATTTAATTGTATGCTGGCACACTGAAACGAGTGATGTAGCACTTGGGGCTGTTCGTGACCCTAACTGGGATTATGACGGTAATAACTTCCTAAAGTCGCATCAGATGCCGCTCATATTCGTCAATGTGCTTAGTGAGGGCCGCTCGCATGTAGACAAGACTAGCTTTACTGAGCAAGCTATCCCGGCACAGCATACGTTGAACAAACGTCGCCGCCAGATTGGTAGTAACGCCGGGTTAGGTAGCGTTGGTATGCCGGTTGTTGATAGCCGGGCTATTGCTGCCGACCAAACTGACTTCTTAACCTTTGAAGAGGACCAGGCGCTTGTGCTGGACGTAGAGAACAGTGGTGTTGATGATATCCGCAAAGTCTTTACGACATGGACAGCAGAAAGTTTGTCGCCAGACGTGTATAAAGATGCACAGGACGCCATTGAAACCATTCAAAACACTTTTGGGGCGTCTAACATCTTGCAGGGTCAGGCAAGCGACAACAAGACACTTGGCCAAGATGAACTGGTCCGTGATACTAGTGCCGGACGCTTGCAAGAAGTTATTAAGGCGGTAGACAGGGCTATGGCCCGGCTGTACCCGTTTATTGCCCAGTTTTTGCTACTGTACGGTGACGAGCAACAAGAGTTTCCGTTTATTGATGACTCGGGTGACTTTGATTACGTCATGATACAGGCGGATGACATTGACCCGCGTACTGGTATCCGGGTTAAGAATGGTACTGGCGTACCGGTAGATAACGTTCAGCGCCGCATGGTTATGAAGGATGCCGCCAGCAACGGCTTTGCCGACCCGCTTAGCTACTGGGAAACTATGGACGAATCCAATGCCCGTAAGTACACTAAGCGCTTTATGGAGTACAGCTCAGACCCGGTTATGTTTATGAAGACGGTTGATGACGATGTGTTTGACCGCGACGCTTACGTAGATATTATGCTCGTAAAACGTGGCAAACAACCGCCGTACCGTGAAGCCTTAAGTCAAGACTACTTTAACTACTTAAACCGGTATGTACTGAGTGACGATATCAACAACCCCATGACGCCGAATAAAGACGCCATTAAGGCCTTTATCCAGGAGCAACTAGCTCGTGGCGAGCGTATGCTTGGCTTAGCTGAATCACAGCTGCCAACGCCTGAGGAAATGGATGAGGCTAATGCAAAAGCTGATGCAGCTGCCCAAGCTGAAGCTGCTACACTTGGTGCAGGCGCAAGCGCACCAGGTGCACCAACTGCCCCGACTGGGCCAACTGCACCAGTGCCCGCCAATGCAACATAAGTTAGAGGAGAAAAAGCATGCCCGAACCAACCGTAAACCCTGAACCAGGTGACACGACAGAGCCAATCCAAGCGCCGGCTACAACACCTGAGCCTAATGAAGACAGTAGTGTTACTGCTGATGAGATTGCTAAAACGCTGAACCTGCCTATTAGCAAGATTGCTAAGGTAGAAGCTGACGAAGCTGACGAAACCGATGAATCAGACCCGGCGCCTAACCCGGATAACCCCACCCCTGATGCCAACGCTGCACCGCAGCCACCCACCCCTGACGCTAATGCGGCGCCCGCTGACCCAGCTGCAGCGGCTGCAAATGGTGCCACGCCACCAGCCCCAACTGCGCCGCAGCCAGACCCAGCTGCTGACACAACACCAGACTTTAGTTTCCAGATAGAAGACGCTAATGGGGCTACCTTTAAACTTGCCCCTGGTGACAATTTAGAAGATGCCTTAGCTGATTTTGAGCCGAAAAGTAATGGTCAAAGTATGGCTATTTTGAAGCAATTAACTGATGCCGAAGCTAAAAAGGCCAAATGGGAATCTGAACAACAGGCTACTAAGGAATCTACTGAACGCAAGCAAACCATTGAAGACATTAAGACTGGGTGGACCAGTGAGATTACTGAGCTACAAGCTAGTAAGCGCCTCCCGGCTCCAACTGATGCCGCTGCTAAAGCTCGTATTGAACAGGTGTACACGCACATGGCTGAAGTTAATGACAAGCGTATGGCAGCTGGCCAACCTTCAGTTATGAGCTTTGAAGATGCCCTCGACAAATTAGAAGCTAAAGAAGCCCGTGAAGCTGCTGCTGCCGCTAAGGTAGCTGCAAAAGAAGAGCGTAAACAGAATGCGGCTAAAGTTGGTGGTGGTAGCGCTCCGGCCGGTAGTGGCGCACCAATTTACCGTGGTGGCGCAAAGACAGCCGACCAAGCCTTACGCAAGATGGGGCTTGTCTAGTATCCATATACATGCTACAGTTGCCGTAATGGATTCAATATCCTCCCCCGGAAGGGCTAGTACGTTTCATGCTTTCGTCGCTCCCCCGTCCGGGGGAGTTTCTTTATTCCAGACATAAAACGTAACATGGAGAAATTATTATGGATTATACCGGTCTTTTGACCACTACGGCGCAATCACTGACGCCGTACGTGGTAGACGGCTTGCACAACGGTAGCATTACCGTAGCACGTTTCATGACCGACCCCGTGCCGTGGGATGAAGGCGTGTACTACCAACAGCCCATCCAGGTGTCTGAGAACGATAACGGTGGCCCATTCGTGGGTATGCCACAGTTTGACGTGTCAGCCGACAACAACGACCGTAACCTGCGCTGGCTTTCTAAGGGTGAGCGCCAGAGCGTTGTTGTGCCGTGGTCTGAAGTTGCTCATAACAAGACCAAGGCCGGTGTCATTAAACTGGTTGGCCGTAAGATGGACATTGCTAAGAATGCCATGAAAAACCGGCTTGGCTCAGAGCTGTTGGGTATTGGTAGTGGTGACGCGATGGAAGGCTTGGACATCCAGACCGACAACTCGTCTCTAACTGCCACTTACGGTGATTTGCCGCGCAGCACCTTTGGTCAGGTTATCAACGGCCAATCCAACACTGTTACTACGCTGAACTTGTCGGCACTAAGCACTCAGATTGATGCTTGTACGCCTGCAAACAGCGAAGAGGGCACTACTATGATGCTCGGTACTAAGACCATCTATGCCCTTGTTGAACAGTTACTAGATGCCAAGGCAACCTTTAACTATGAACGTGTACCCATGTACATTACCCCCTACACCCCTAATGGTGGCGCTGTTAAGTCAAGTGCCCGTGGTGGTGCGTCTGGCTTCACCTCTATCTTTCACCGTGGTATTCCGCTGGCTAAAGATGAAAAAGTTGCCAGTGGCCGTTTGTACTTCTTGAACGAGAACATGCAGGACTTTGCAAGCCTAGCCTTCCCGAACATGCAACCTATTACCCTCAGTAACGAAGTTACCAAGGGTGTGTACGACGGTGAGCCAGCTCCCAGTGCCTTCCAGGCTACTGAGAAGATGGTGCCGTACAACCAGTTAGGTGACATCCTGCACATGATTGCCTACGGCAACTTCATTAACCGTAACCCAGTCCGCTCTGGTGTCATTAAAGGCATCGTAGGGGTATAGGAGGCACCATGTTTACACAACGTATTGCTCTATCTAACCAAGATGCACGCAAGGTTAGTGCGACCAAGCTGCATGACCTTGGTGTCATTGCGGAAACGCCTGATAAGCGTGTTTTCCGTATGGCTCGCGCTGGCGTAAGTGCCTTAAACCCTGGTCAGCTGCAAGCTACCAGCGCACGTCTTGCTAACCACACTAACCGTGCTGTTAGCATTGCCGCTCCGGTTGGTGCCCGCCAGGTAACTGTCAGTATTGGTGCAACCGCTATGACGCAGGACCAGTACCGTGGTGGCTATTTAGTCATCAATGATGGCCCTGGTATTGGTGCTGCTTACCGTATCGCTGGCCACCCGGCTGCTGCGAGTAACGGTAGCGTACTTGTAGACCTCGAAGAGGCTATTGCAACTGCTTTAGTTGCTACGACTAGCTTAGTCACCTTCCAGCCCAACCAGTTTGCGGATACAATCGTATCTACCTCAGCCTCACTACTGCACGTTGGCGTGCCGAACGTCGCTGTGCCCCCTCAGAACTACTACTGGGCCCAAACTGGTGGTATCGCCTCAGTACTGAGTGGTGGTATCATCGCCAAAGGTGTTGGTGCCGTTGCCTCAGCTACAGCTGGTGCCGTCGAAACCGAAGCCGCTGCCTCTGTGTCACGCCGCGTCGGTATTGCACCGGAAGCAACAGTAGACACGAAGTACTACGCCATCTTGCTTACTATGGACGACTAGTTGTCCTAAGTATAAAAACACCCCTCATATGCAGGGGTGTTTTTATATGTGCTAGAATACGGGGGTAAACCATAACGAAGGATATATTAAAAAGCATGGACCCAACACAATTTCCCTGGACTGAAAACCAACAGGTAACAGTTAAAAACCCAACCAAAAAAGATTTTAACTTTTTAGTACATGGTAAAGCGTATAAGGTGAGTGCCGGTAAGTCGGCTACCATGCCTGGTTTTATTGCTTGGAACTTTGTGTATAACATTGCTCAGGAAACAGCCGTTAAAGAGGGGCAATTCGAAAACTGGAATAACGAAGGCTTTAAAGAAGAGTACTTTAAGCGTTTTTACCGCGACATACAAGAGTTAATCCAAGAAGTTGTCGAAGAGCCAGAGCCCGAAGTTCGTACATTTGATGAGTCTGAAGAGGATGTACCTAATCCACCGGCCGGCCAAGGCGTCCACTACACCCCTCGTGCACAACAAGAGCAGCCAGAGGATGACCCGGCTGATGGCCACGACGAACCGGAAGACAAACCGGCTACTCAATCAACTGCCGCACCAGCCCGTCGTAAGAAGAAAATTCGCCGTTAGTTTGCCAAATACGGCCTATACGCTATACTGATGGCTAGTAGCGCCATCGCTCCCCTTGTATTCAGGGGGAGTTTTTTATAGCAAAGGATTTCATTCATGGACCAATCTACTCCTGTTACGCAAGCTCGCTGGGGGCAACCGGCAGTTTACAATGCCACACCACCCACCTTAACGGATAAAGCGTCTGCTGCCTTACAGGTTGATGCTAATGGCCGTTTAATGATTGCTGGTGTTGTATCCGGTGGTGGTAGTGCCGACGGTGCCGCATTTACGCCGTCCAGTTCAAGCGCTACTACTGTAGCTGGCTACTACAGTAGTACGCCGCAGTCAGTCAGCAACAACCAAACTGGTGCACTGGCTATGGACCAGATACGCAACTTATTAGTAAACCTCGCTACCCGACTCGATGAAGTTAATGACCGCGTAACGGTATTTCCGTATGGCCACGCCGTCTATACCAGTACTGCAGCCGGTACTTTTACGGTTAAGACGGGTGCTGGCGTTATTCACAGCGTTCACATACTCGGTGGTACAGCTGGTTCGTTTACAGGGTATGACAACACTGCTGCTAGTGGTACGACACCAATACCCTCATTTACACCTGGCTCGGTTGCACAACCTCTGTCACTTGCTATATCGGCTGGCTTTTCAACTGGATTTACTTACGTAACGGGAACTGCTATGACTGTAGCAGTAATATATCGCTAATATGGGGCCGTCATCGTTTGAACAACGCGCTCGCTCCGGCAACTGTTATACTGCTGCATCCGCTATGCTGACGGCTGGTGTAGCCACTAACTTGCGGGCTACCATTGAAAACCCAACCGGCTCTAATAGGACGGTTGTATTGTACTGCTTAGAAGCTTTTAACGGTGGTTCTGGTATGGCATTTGCTAAAATTATTAAGGACCCAACCACTAACAAACCAACTACCGTAGTAACGGACTGGAATCAGAGCCTTGAATCGACTAACCTATCTGTTGCTGTTGTTAAAGTAGATACTGGTGCCGCCATGAGTGGCGGGACGCCAATGTATGACCTTGGCATACCTGGTAACGGTCGGACACCGTACAAAGAACAGCTGATGTTTATTCCCCCCGGCGTAGCACTTGGTTTTACAGTGCCAATGCTGCTTGGCCTCAACATATCGTTTAAAGTAGACTTCTGGGAGGAAACCCGTTCATGAAATATGTAATTGATAGCTTTAACACTAACGGTACTGTTACCGTAACATTCTCTGACGGACCCATAGCGGTACCTCAGGGCCGTGCTACGCATGATATCGCTGGATTGAGCCTTGACAACAAAGAAGCTCTTGAGGCGCAGCTAGAAGAGTATGGGCGCTCATTCTTTGAAGGCTTGCAACGCGAACAAGAGCAGGCCACCGGTCCGCAAGTGGCAAACGATGTGCTGGCCATGAAAAACAAAACCCAAACAATCGCTGAACCGGAAGCGTAGTTATGGGTCGGCAAGTTGTTCGTGAGTTTTTTACGAGCCTTCGCTTTACTGGTGGTGGCGCTGCTAACGTTGCCGCACCAAATGCCCTAGGCCTACCAGGTACCGCTAGCTACACTCAGGTATGCTGGGTGCGTTTTGGTAGCGTTATAGCTACGGGTACGGCAGCTAACGGCAACGGTAGTTATGTTTTTGACCGTAACGGTACGATGAACGCTATATCCAGCGTTAAAATACTTGCTGGTAATCTTATTTCCTTGCAGCGCCGCTATGACGACGGTACCAGTCTAACCGCTACTGGCAACGTTGTAGCTGTACCGGGACAGTGGTATCAGGTAATGGTTACACGCCAATACGGTGTAGCCTTCCGTATTTACGTTAATGGCGTGCTTGCCGGTACTTTAAGTGATAACGGCAACGCATTGACCTTGCCACCGCCACGCTTAGGCCGCAACAACGGCTTTGTCGATGGTTTCGATGGCTGGATAGATGCGTTCGCTATATTTGATACATATGCCGACGACGCTGATGCTGCTGCATATTATGCTAGTGGCATCCACCCGCGGGCTACAACGCCAATACTGCGTTGGCGCTGTAACGAAGGCAGTGGTACGACTGTTGCTGATGATGGCTCGCTCGGCACTAACACGGCTACACTGGGGGCTAACGTAGCATTTTCTAGTATCGTCCCTATGGTGACACGCCAAATTGCTACTACACGGCAAGCCATTCAAGACTTTAAAGCGACGCTTGCCCTAACTGGTGGCTCGGCTGCGGGTAGTTTTGAGCTAGATACGGCTGGTTTTGCCGGCTTTAGTGCCCAAATGTTTGTGAAGCTAAGGAATAACGGCACCAATGTCGATGTTATGTTCCGTTCGGCCGGATATTCAGACCGTATTGTCGGCCTACAAAGTACGAGAGAAATCCGATTTGCGCTTGCTTGTGCTACGAACAACGTAAACTTGTTTTCGCCAATGAATACATTGCAAGACAATGTATGGTATGAAATTGTCGTAACGTATAACGGTGCGACATCTGTTATTTATGTAAATGGCGTAGCCGTTGCAACAGCTTCTACGCCGTTTGGCGTTCTAGCTTCCGGCCAAGGTACCACATGGACACTAGGCTCGGGCGCTAGCAAAACAATGAACTTGGGACGGGTGCGTATGTGGGCGCGTGGTCTAACCGCTAATGACGTTTCACGTATGTACCAATCTGGTGTGCCGCCTACTGCTGGCTTATTTGTTAATTGGCTAGCGCAAGAGGGTGCTGGGACGGTGGTATATGATAACGGTCCAGCATTTCCAAATGGCAACAACATTACAATAGTTCCTGCAGTTGCATCTTTTTCTAATGACGTGCCAATGCGGCGCCGGTTGTTAGTAAATGAAAATCTGGTACCAAATGGTAATTTTGAATACGCACCAGTAGTAAATGACCCTCATACAGGTGCTTCAGGTCGTTGGATTGATGGTACTGCTGCTGGTAGTACCGGAAATGATTTATTCAAATGGGCATTAGGTTCGGCCGCTGGTTTGCGTAGTGTCGTTTTTGACAGTAGCGTAAAATATTCTGGCCAGTATTCTTTGAAATTATCTACTTTAGCAGCAAACACTACTACAGAAGCTTGGTCATATGTACCGGTCACAATACCTAATACGCTAAAATATGCCGCATATATACCTGATGGTGTCGCATATACACTTTCATATTGGATGAAGACTAACTATGTTAGTGGTGACGGCCTTGGCGCCCGTGCGGGCGTTATAATTCGTAATGCCGCTGGTGGTTCAACAACCTCGCCTTTTGGCACTCCTGTAAAAACAACTACTGATTGGACGAAGTATACCTTAACTGGTACGGCATCTGGTGGGTTTAATTACTTTATGTTCCAGTGTCGTGTTACAGGTACAGGTAGTACAAACGACCTTATTATGGATGCCTGGTTTGACGAGATAGACTTCCGGCCAACTACACCAAATACCCGACTACTAGCAGCGTGATACAATCAACATAAAGGATGATTCTATGAAAACACCGACTCCCTGGGCTCGAACACCTGATATCGCTATCACGAAGACCTACAACACGTTAGGCGCCACATATAACGACCCGATGGTTACGTATAGCGGTGTAGTAGCCGGACAAAATACTGGGTCAGATGATACGCCGACACAGTGGAGTGACGCGTAATGGCAACTAATTTCCCGAATGCCCAGGATAACGCTAGTTCTTTACCAAACCCGGCTGGCACAAATCCACCTAATAACCCCGACCACGCTGGCTTGCATGTCAATGCAAATGACGCTATTAAGGCTGTCCAGGCTAAGCTTGGTATTGGTGCAAGCGTCCCCGCTGCTAACCAAATATTAATGAGCACTGGTCCCGGCGTAAGTGCGTGGGGCCAACTAAATAGTACCCAGTTAGCCAATCTGTTAAGTGATAAAACGGGTACTGGTGCAGCTGTGTTTAACACAACACCTACGCTAGTGTCGCCAAAAATAGATAGTATCCAAGAAGCGACTGCTAACAACGGCGTTACTATCGACGGCGTTACCATGAAAGACGGTGTTATTGCTACGGTAGGTGCTGTTGGTGCTACGGCTATCGCTGATGGCTCTGTCGGTGCGAATGAACTCTCTGCTACGGCTATCAAGCTTGGGTATGCGTTTATAGCTGCTGATTTTTCTACTACTTCAACTACGCCAGTTGCAATACCTAACCTTTTTGCCTCAGTTACTATACCGTCCGGTAGCCGGGGCATTGAAATTATTGCTTTTGCCCGTTCTTACTACAACACAGCTAACAGTTCATCGGTTTTCCTTAGCTTATGGGATGGTGCTGTCGGTACAGGCACTAAACTTGCTGAGGCAGTTGGTTTTGCTAACGGTGGCGTAGCTTCTGGCCCGGTTATGGCTATGGTTACTCCGGCGAATGGTGCAAAAACCTACCGAGTTGGTATCCGTACCGCTGGAACTGGTACCGCATTACTAGAAGCTGGCGTTGATTATCCGGCATTTATACTTGTAAAGGCTATTTAATGCGTACATTTAGCGACCTTATTACAAAGTGGCAGAAAATCAGTGGTGACTACTCGCTAGCCGGCAAAGAACAGGCTAAGGATGATTTAAACGAAGGTGGTCAGTTGTTTATGGCCCGGCTGAGCCGTTCTATTAACCAGGAGCGCCGCAAGACGACGTTGAAGGCTGGTCAGCAATATTACCAGCTGTCGGTAGCTATGTTACGCCCATCTGAGATTCGGGTATTACAGGGCAATGGTTACTACCCACTAGAGCTTGTTACCTCTGAACGTGATTGGAATTGGTTAAATCAAACCAGCATACAGTCTACTATGCCAACGCATTTTTTCGTGCAAGGCAATGAAGTCGGTGTATTTCCAATCCCATCTGCTGATATTACTAACGGCATGATTGTCTCGTTTGAACCGGCCCATATTGAATGTAGCCAGGATGACTACACAGTTGGCACAGTTACCGTAGCGGTTAATTCTAATATAGTTACCCATTCGGCTACTGGTTTTCAACAACAAATGGTTGGTCGCTGGCTGCAAATTACTGATGGTACACATGGAGCGTTTTACCAGATAAGTGAGTTTGTGTCAGCCAGCCAGGTTAAGCTAGCTAACTTTTACGAAGGTATTAGTAGTAGTGGCCGTACATTCCGTATTGGTGAAGTTATGAAGATACCTGAGCCATATCAGCTTGCTCCACTGGATTATGCACTCGACTTGCACTTCCAGGCACATACTGACGAAAAACAAGCCACAGCGTACGAGCGGCGGTTTGAGAAGAAAATACGTGGTGCTAAAGAAACATATGCCCGCCCAACTAGCCGTATACGTTCCCCAGCTGGCTCTATATTAGATAAAGGCAACCAATTCCCTAACTTTACTAACGAAGCTCGACCTATCAGCTATCCATGAGTAATTTTCAAGAACAACCGACAAATAACCAAGAGTTTTATGGCGGTGTATCGGCCGACCCGGCTATTGGGCCGCCAGCATCTTTTAGCTATAGCCGGGCGCTTGACCATCGTAGCCACCCCTCTGAACTAACGGTATTACCAGGGCCGCGTACGATTGGACGAACCGAAGGCCTTATATTAAAGATTATTCAAACCAAATCTGGTACCCGTTATGCTATTGACAGTAAGGGCAATATCTACCGTATCGACCAAACCAATACACTCGTAAAAACTAACAGTTATCCGTCCGGCAGCGACGGCCTTGTATACCGCGAAGAGGATGACCGGGTATATTTAGCTACCCAAAGTGACGTGCGTTGCCGTAACGATGGTACGGTATACGGTCCGAGCCGGTCTATTGATACTAAAGCTTACCGCACTGGCGGTAGTTCTACATATACACTGCCGACTACTATTACTGAAGCTGACCGTTGCACATTCCAGTCTGATATCGAACCGTTTTACAGTATTAAGGTCAATATTAAAAACACTGGTAATAGTGACTGGACGCTTACACTACATGACGGTCTAAATACTGTGCTTGCGAGTGTTACGATTTTAGCTATAAATGTACGCACTGGTCTAAATGAGTTCGTATTCCCTGTGCCTATCCGAGGTTTGGTTAAGCCTAATGCACGGAGCTATCACTTTCATCTAACTAAAACTGGTACCCAGGCTGCTGAAGTAGCCGTAGCAACGGCCGGACAACTTGAAACTGCTGACTTTGAATTATGGGCAGATAGGCTTATCCAAACAACTAATAAGTTTCACCCAATGGTGAACTTTTTGCAGTACATTTTAATTGGCAATGGTAATTATCTAGCTGTATGGGAGCCGATTAGCCCTAGTAACCCATCTAATGATGAGTTTCAGCGCCACCGATTAACATTTCCAACTGGCTTTGAAGTGTGTGGCATTACGGTTACTGACGAATTTGCTGTTATTGCGTGTGCTAAATATTCAACTGATGATGGCCGGGATTACCAAGAGGGCAAGTTGTTTATATGGGATGGTACGGCTAAAACCTATAACCAGGTAGTTGATATAGCCGAAGGGGCGCCAGAAGGCATTACCACCCACCAAAACTATCCACATTACGTAGCCGACGGTGTATTAAGTGCGTGGCCGGGCGGTAAAAACACTGTTAAAATACGCCGTCTAACAGATACAAGTACGGCTTACCGGGATGTTGTTGATATTACCCGCGTCTACCCTAACATGCTAACCGTGCGTGACGGTATGCTACACGTTGCATTTCCAAGCCACACCAATGATGTGCGTACGGAGTTTGGCGTCAGTATATGGGGAAGTCTTGATAAGGATTACCCAGATAGCTTTAACTACGCTTACGTGCCGGCTGCAATGCAAGAGCAGACGCGTGACGTAAATGGCACCTATGAGATTGGTTGTGTACATAATTTCGGTGATGAAATGTATCTAAGCTGGCGTATTGGCGAGCGTTACGGGCTAGATATTGTTGATGCTTTTTGTGACCCGGCACCAATTGCCCAATTCCGGGCCCGTCGGTTTGATGCTGGGGCTATCTACAAAACAAAGAAGGCTTTGCGTACTGGCATATTTGCCTCACCGCTGCCAACGGGGGCTGTTATTACGCCGATGTATGCAATAGATGGCGCAGCGCCCGTTATACAGGCTGAGTTCGCTATGCGAGAAGGTACTCGAGAGGTAGCGGTTGCGCTTGAACCACTGCCGTTCCATAGCATTATTTATGGTTTCGACATTGCTTCTACCGGAGAGCTACCTACGACAGTCTACTCTAATACCTTAGTATGGAACCCACTACTAGCCGAGAGGTCTATCAATGGCCCAAGCTAATATCTTGCCACAACCATTTAGTAGCCCGGATATGGCTGGGTTACGTAATGGTTACTCTAATATTCCGGTGCAGCCTGTTTTCCCGGAAACAGAACGTTTGTTGCCGCGCAATAACCAAAGTGGTATGACGCGTGGTACCCGGCAGATGTTTGGTAGTGACCGGGTATATGCTGATGGTGCAGACCAACAAATTGTTGTTGAAGATGAGTTTAATGACCGAGTGCTTATGGGCAACCAAAAAACATTTGGCGAAGGTTTTTATGTATCTAAAGTTGCTAAAAACGTCAAAGAAGTTACTAATCCAGCTGATTTAATATTTAATAGTAACCAAAATGTATTAAAGATTGGACAAATTGGCACATTACAATTACCTGGTTTAGTTCTTCCCGGTAATCAAATAACCATTTCAACTCAAGTACAAGCTTCCCATAATTTAGGAATTGTACCAGTTTGTTTGGCGTATCGTTCACCAATAGCTTTTCCTAATCTATTTTATGGTTTTGAAAGTGATTTTAATTATATACGTTCTACTTTTACTATAGTAAGTGATGGTTTTGGTGGACTAACTTCAGCAATGGATGGTTTAATTTACGAAACTTTTCAGCTGACAGTTACTAATTCAGTTATATTTTTTACTCGCAATCTTATTGCTACTAATGGCGGTACTGGTACGCCAACAAGTGTACAGCCAGTAAATATTAAATTTTACTTACTACAAGAGAGCATTGTTTGATGTGCTTGCCCCTAGTAACGCAGGCCTGCTACACTACGCCTAGTAGTTTACATAACTCCCCGCCTGTTCGGGGTATTTTCGTATAGGAACGCATTTTTATGGATTCAGCCACAATTGCCCGCGATATCGCTGATTACGACACAAAACGTGTTAATTCAGTCGATGCCTTAAATGAAGCCTTAAGCCAATTCGGCGTACCGGAAATGCGTAAGACAGTAGCCGGGCTACGCACCAGTGTTGCTAATACCAGTGCAGCTTTAGATGCCGTAGACCCATCTGTTACTGGCCGAACTCAGAATAGCCTCGTAACCGAAGCCCAGCGCCAACGTTTAGTCGGCATGGAAAGCGCCCCCATTGCTAAGAACCTAGAAAAGCTAGGCGGCACGTTAAACCAAAGCCAGGCAGACGTATCCGAAGCGGAACGTAACGCAAGTACCCTAGCTACTAACCGTGTCAATGACTGGAGTGCTGGTCGCCAAGCCTTGCAATCTCGTTACGACGTAGCATATGGCCGTGAACAAGACGCTGCCCGGGCTGCTGCTGAAGCGGAATCTCGCCGTCAAGCTCAGGCAAATGCAGACCGTGAATACCAATTTAGTGTAACGCAAGCTAATAAGCCGGCAGCTGGTAGTAGCCGGGCACCGAGCGCCCAAGAGAATAAAGCCGCTGTCTCTGGTGCGATTGTTGGCCAAATGGCTAAATTAACTGGTAAAGACGGATTTGTTAGTAACGAGACGTGGGCCAATGCTCTCAATGACTGGGTTGGCTCTGGTTATTCTACCCGTGAGTTTTTTCAAAACTTTGCCAAATTTGTTAATCCCAAGTACAAGACTAGCTACGCCGGTTGGGCGAACCGATAGTATATGGCTGGCTACCAGTCAATTCTTAAGCCTGCTCCGACAGCTGGCAAAGGCCAGTATGTATCATTGCTTGGTTTTAAGACGACCGCTAACCCTAATGCCGATGAGTTAAAAACCAAGCGCGCAGAAGAGGAACGCCGTCGTAAAGAACAAGAGGCCCAGCGTAAACAACGTGAAGCAGACGCCCAAAAGGCTAAGCAAGCTAATAGTTTACTTGGTAAGGCCAAAAAAATCGGTAAAGACGTACTGGAAAGTGCTAAGGATACCGCTAGTAAAACTGGTAATACGCTGGCTGCTGGTGGTGTAGGTGTTGGCGGGCTTGCCAAAGCTAGTTACCAATCTGTAACTGGTGATACGGCCGGTGCTAATAAGACGGTTGCAGAGACTAATAAAAAAGCGGCTAATTTACTTAATAGCGGCAACCGCGGTAAGGGTGGCTTTATGACCGCCCAGCAAGCCCAGTCTGGCGGGGACGGCGCAAAAGGTTTTAAAGACAACTTTATTAAGCCGACTTCCCAAGCGGTTAATGAGATAGCCCAATACACTCCTGTTGGTAAAGTAGCCAAGGGAGCCAGCTTATTGCGTAAGGTTGGTATTGCTGCGGCTGAAAATGCCGTGGTTGGTGGAGGCGTGGCTATTGCCAATGAAGCCGTCCAGGGTAATTTTAATAAGTCTGGGGTTAAAAACGTACTACAGAGTGCCGCTGTTGGTGCGGCTGTTGGTGGTGCCGTGCCTGTAGTTGGGGCTGGCGGCAAAGCCGTAAAAGATGCTGCTAGTAGCAAGGCTGGTAT
>JAOWBG010264739.1:0-20630 GCA_028566255.1 Geranium maculatum
TTAGCTTTTGCTAACTTTTGCATATGTTTGGCTCTAGAAAGTGAAATTAGAGATGCTAAAAGTTCCAATGGAGATGCTGTAAAGACAGACAAAGAGTAGCCAGTTTATCCGAGATATAACTTCGATTTCTTTGTTATTTCGACTAGACTTCATCTTTCTAGTAGTTAATAAAAAGCTTTGTTCACGGATTTGATTGTTACTATAAGGAATAAAGTTTCTTGTTACTATACTCATTTCTATTCCTATGCGACAGTAGAAAGAACCTCTTCGTTTCACTCGAGCAGCTTCGCTCCTAAGAAAAATAGCTAGGGAAAGCAAATAGAAAGAAATGCCTATTTGATTGAGAAACTTTATTAGCATTAGCTGGATTAGCTGGATTAGAAACGGGATTTGTTGCTTCAGAAACTACTTTATTTCTAGCTTGAAAAACGGGATTAGTTGCTTTCTTTGCTTCTTCCTGGAAATCTTCTATCCTGGCTGCTTATTCTTCTGCTTCTGCTTCTTTCTTTGCTTCGCTCGAGTCCGAGTCTCTACTCTACCTCTTCACTTCGTTCGAGCATGGGAAATCCTCAGAGAAAACAATCAATCTAAAACAAGAAATACTATTTCGTTCGACAAGACTCAATCTTAATAGTTCGATACCGGCTTAAGACAATACTTCTACTTAATTGTAGTTCCTATTCTGCTTGGTTCACGAGTCTCTTTAGTTGCCTTTCCCTCTCCTGCATTCCCTCTCTTTTCAGTATCAGTAGAGTCAGATCTAAAATACAACAAATTTGCTAACTTTGATTTCTTTGATTGACTTTCTTTTCTAAGAGCTTTTTCCCAAAAGATTTGCTTCTTCTCTTTTTCTAATATCTAGGTTCCCGGGCATAAATACAATCCTAGAGATTTCTTTTCTTTGGGTATTCAATCACTTAGATAGAAGAAGGAGAAGGAAGAAATCGCCCCAGCTTTTTTAGCCTCATTCTTTTTCATTTTGCTGTTCGGCCAGAGAAAGAGGTTGAGCTGACCTATCGCTTGCAGATCAAGTCTATCTCGACGTGTATTTACGACCATCAATATCTGAAATCTTAAGCCCTTTTATGAGGATATGCGCCTACGAGTCTTCGGTCTTGGGTGCCGCTAGCAAGTCCGCGTATATTACTATTGAAAATCTCTTCTCTATTTCTATGGTCAAGTGTAGTTAGTAATCCCTTTCTGTCTACCCACGTACTGAGGCACCTTCGGTTCTTCTTTCCTATGATCTTTGGTAAGCCCGTGTGCAGCTATTGGTATGGTAGTCTTAAAGAAAAACTCCATGATCAAGTTCCACGATCAAGCGTAGCCTATTTCCTAGTGGTTTAGGAATGCTTTCAAGTGCTGCTTTCTTCGTCTATAAACTAGTGGTCTTGTGCCAAGTCTTTCACTACAGAATGGAGGAAACATCCTGAAAGGCGAAGTTCTTCGTCCTTTAGGTAAGCTCTTCTCGCCCGAGCATTCATAGAAGTAGCCGATCTCTGAGCCAGGGGCTTGCCTCTGTATTCACCTTTGTGGAAAAAAGATGATCTGTCCGTTCCACTGTGCAAAGAACCGAACCGCACCTCAGAGATAGAGGGAAGATCCATGTCACACTGGTGCCGCCACTAACTAGTTACCTTGAAAGCGGACGATTCTCTCTTCTTTGTCTAGTTCGTGAGAAGGATTTGCTGCTTTCTTAAATGCTTACGAAAAGCCTAAACCTTGCTTGAAGAAGTAGGAGTCGCCATCATGAATGGATTTCAGTTATAGCAATGACTCTTGCTATCAAGAAGAGGTTATTTATATCTCGAGTGAAACGAAGAGGGAAGAGGTTTGAAAACGCTAGGGCACCCTGGACTTAGGTCTAACGATCCTTGGTATTTTTATCCCAAGTGTTAGTGTTAATAAACCTTGGTCTTTATGCCCGCGGCCTTCGGGCCTTGGTTCGGAGATGTTCGAGTCAAATGAAGAGGTTTCTCAACAAAAGAAGAAAACCAAGCTATCTATCGGGAATAAGATTGATTTAGCTTAGTTTCTGTCTATCGGCTATCAAAGAAATGGGCTACTCTCGCTGGTGATAGCATCTCAATTCCTCGTGCACCAATAAGCCTAGGTCCCCCCGGTGATAGAACGCAGTGAAGAGGGATAGGACAACTCCTGTATGATCGGCATAGTATAGTATTCGTCAACAACAGATCCAGTCTCTTTGGCCAAATAAAATGGATTAACATGCACTCAATTTGATTTAAGTAGGGGAACATCCCATTAGTCTCATTTAAGGTGCCATAAATGCCTCTCTTTGAGTTAATAGTTATTTAATCCCTCTGCGTTTCACTTGAGCTACTGGCTTCCCTATCATTTCTAGTTTGATTGGATTGTAATTGTATCGGATTGGATGGATGCCCCGGCACCTAGATAGTGCTACCTTCTTTGGTTCGAAGACGCTCGACTGAAAAGGTTCTGTCTCGAGTAAAAACGAAGCTTTAAATCCAGCTAAGCAACGAATTTAGTAAGCATGAAAAACTGTTTCTGAAGTTTATCAAGTAAAGAAATCCCGTTTCTTAAGTTCTCAAGTAAGCAGCATGAAATCCAGTTTCTAAGGTACCAGTTTCTAAAGTTTCGTAAGCAACAAATCCAACAAATCCTGTTTCTCAAGTTAAGTAAGCAAGAAATCTAGCCTTCCTTGAATATTGAATATGAAAACCAAACAAGCCAGCTAACCAACTAATTAAGATAGCTAGAAATCCTGTTTCTGAAGCATAAAATCCCGCTAATCCAGAAAAGAAAGAAATCAAAGAAAAGTTTAACAACAAAAGGAAGGGATAAATATTCCAAGGGAACTGAGTCTCAATTGTCGAAAGTTTGATGCTAGCCCGGTGGAAAAGCTTACTCTCCTGTTTTCCTTTCCCTAGGGAACAGCATTTCTGTTTATGAAAGTTGCATCTAGCCTAGTGGATAGTCAAACTCCGGTCTTATCTTGTATTCGATGGTAAACTAAGAAAGGATCTAAAAGGCTATTTGCGAGGGATTTACCTCGGAACCCCAAAACCAGGGCATTTTGCACATTTTCTTTTGAGACGTCCTTGCCTACACGAAGACAAAGTAGTGCCCCCCCACGGGTCTCTCTTCTTGCTTTTCTAGTCTAGTAGTTACAATTTGATCCCATAAAGACAGAGTACCCAGTAGTAGACTTCCTGTCATCAAGTGATCCAGCCCAGTCTGCATCAGTGTAAGCTGTTTTATTCAAATCCCTTTTGCATGAATCCAGCGAAGTGTGCTTTTGGAGTTCCTGTGGGGACTCGGGTGAATTCTTCGTCGAGTTGGCATTAGTGTTGATCCTCAGAAGACCAAGGTCATCCTTGATATGCCTTCCTTCGCCTTCCCTTAGAAGCTCTTTTGTTCTTTCCTTTTCACTAAAAAGAAATGGCCTTAACGCGATAGAGACTAACAAGGGAACTTAACAATACTAAAGGCGGATCGATCAGGCTGAAGTTCCGCATCTCAAGCAACTCTTTCTTTTGCACCCACCTACCCTGTACTGCCGAACCTTTGCTACAGCTCCTTCGGATCCTTTGTTAGCGAGCCACCAGCCATAAACAGCTTTCCCACCTAGGTGAACCCCAAGCTAGAGCACACACAAGGCACAAGGTAATCTTTGCCAGAAGCACCACCCAGAAAAAGAAATCCACTAGGGATTGGTCGAGATTCCAAGATTGGCACTTTTCAATCTATACCCGCGACCAAGTCGTAAGACCTCTTCACTTCGTTCGAGATATAACTAACCTCCAAAGGAGACCAAAACGGACAAGATTGGTATCTTTCCGAGTGACCTTCCAGGACCCAGGACGTGTTAACAGGGGAGTTTCAGAATTCTGCCAGGGACACCTTTTCGCTCAAGGCAAGAATACAGTACCATAGAAGGAAGGCTAGCCTGAACCCAAGATCTAAGGGACAGACACTCAGTGAGATCTTTCAACTCCTATGACGCATACACATCGTCAGGAGGATCCAAAGGAACTGAGGTTTCGTTTACTCTCTTTCCGAATAAATGAGATGAGGTATCCACGAAGAGTTGGGTGAAGAGAAAGACCACGACCATTCAAGGGGCGTAGCGCTGGACATAGAATCGAAAGAAGTGAGAATTCCTACGCCAATCAATTCGCGAAAGAAGCCGACACCCCCGACCCGAAAAGTGTCGAAAAGCGCGCTAGGCCTACTTATTCACTATACCCATAAGACCGTACGGATGGTGAGCTCTCCAAAGAGCTCTGATAGAAATCGGACTTCAGTCCTTGCTCAATCCTCCTCTTAGGTCTTTTATAGCCCTGATGATTGATGAGCCTTTCTTTAGTTTAGTTGCTGAATTCATCTTCCACCCTTGGTATAAGCTAGTTGATCGGAGGTCTCGGCTGAGAGCCTTTTTGTACGCTAGGTTGTATAAGGAAGAATGAATCTATTCTAATAAAGAGGAAAGCTGGATTAAATGATAGAAAAGTGGACCCTACCTAGAAAGTAAAGACTTTGACTTCCTTAGCCGATGGAAAGGAGGTACTCTTGGACAGCTAGCAAAGGATTAGGATTATCAGAGACTTTTTCTTTTCTTTGGTTTGTTGCTTAGTTGTAACTATGCATGTCTCGTGCAAGACTAAGTTCTCCGTAGGGTTTGACTAGTTTTGTAGGATAGGAGTTGGTTCTAGTCAACTGTCAGTCTCAAGTCCGAAGGAGCTCTTCTCACGCATACGCTACGCCCCTTACGACTGCTCTTTTCCACTTATACTAGCCAAGGTTAGAACTAGTTGGAAAAAAGCAATGGTATACGAAAACGATCTTTGCCATTGCTGCTTCTGCCTCTGCTTGTGAGCGGGGACTAACGCTAATGAAATTCTATTCTCCTTCGGATCCTTCTCTGGAGACGAAAAACCTTTGCGATCAAGGCAGGAACTGACTCACTCTCTTTTCTTCCTCAACCAAGTCCAATAGAAGAATGTCGATTTGCAGAAAAAAAGTAGCCATTCAGTTTCAAATAAGGATTCTATGTGACCAAGCAAAACTCCCCTAAATCCATTTAGCCTTTCTCCGGAAGTCTGTCGCTTTTGAACGGATTTCCTAGCGAAAGTCTAATTATCTTTGGATGTTCTCACAACGAATATCTCTAGAAAAAGGTGAGAATCGGTCTTCTTTTTCCGTGGAAAGTTACACTTGGTAACCAAGGTTCACTTCAGCTCCTTCGCGCCAAAGTCCGACCCTATCTATTTTTCTTATGATAAAGAAGGGGAGAGATTCATCTCAGGTCTTCGTTAGACGAATTCGCTCCTATTTTTCCGTGATAAAATAAACTCTTACGTCGACTGAGATTCTGTCTCCATAGCCTTCAAATTGACTTCGCTCTTTTGGATTCCGTTGTTGGAAGCTATTCAAAGAGATTTTCTTATGGAGCGCCCAACCAATCACGACAAGCAAAGAACCCATTTGGCTCTGACAAGACCTTTCCTGTATAAAGTCTTCAGCGAGAACCGACGCTTGATGAGCTTTCTTTTCAGGATGGAACGTTAACTCCTCTGCTTAAGGTAGGCTCTTCTCCTTCTCAACTTCTAAGACCCTCGTCGCTCGTGGCCTCTATCCTGGATGACCAGTCCCCTGTTAGCACATCTTTTCACTGATGTCTCCGTTCGTAGCTCGATCTACGGTCTTACCTGAGACAACTCATGTTCCGGTTTCAGCCAACTAGGGATTTCTATCCTACGGGGAGTCAAATGGAATATTGTCAGGCCCCTCACGGATCTCTACTTCGTCCGGCATTTTGATGTAAAGGAAGGAAATCCTACTGGCGGAGGCCTTTAGCGCAGGGGTATGCTAAAAGGGAACTAAAAGATGCGCAGCTTCAGGAAGAAGGGCCCCCGGAGATTTGAATTCCCTGGCTCGTCGATCAATCGAAGAGTCATACCTCTCGGACTTATTCTTATTACAGTAAGGCCGCTTTCTTTTTCCTCCAGCTCCCGCTTTTGCTATTCTTGCTGCTGAGGTTGCATTCAAAGCTTCTTCTATAGCTGACCGCGGACTTCTTTTTCTCGACTGGAGATAGTGTAAGGCGAGCGATAGGAGGAGAGCAAAGCTACCTACCAAGGCCCGAAGGCCTAGGTTCGCAGACCAAGGCTTAGCGTGAGTGGAAGTCAAAACCATGACTATAAATTACTTAATAGAGAGTAGCTAGGGTCCTCTTTTCTAGCTCCACGAAAACTAGGAAAAACTAGCGCTTAGAGTTCGGTGGTAAGAGCGCTCCCCTAATATGAGAATATCTCAAGTGAAAGTATGTGTGTTATATAGGCTATTATTGATTGTTCAGTCTAGCCATAGAGCTGATGAAGAGCGAACCCTCTAAAGAGCGAATTGCTGGCGAAATCGGGGGACTTCTGGTCGAACCTTATGTATGGCATTTTTTCGATGCTTTGAACTGCCTAGTTTCTTGTAAGGTTTTAACCCCAAGGCTTACGCCTTAAGTTAAGGAACGGGCATTTTCGGGGATTAGTTAAGCTGCTCCTTCTGCCCTCTCCTTACAGTCGAGCACCTGAGGGACCATGGGTGTAAGCAGAAAGTTTGATTTGAGATGCCGGAAAGACAAAGAGTAGATGAGGAAATACTTTGTTTGAGTAGCCTAGCCCATAAGGTCTAACGAACCAAGAGATAACTTATCATCTTTCTTTGATTTGATTGATTTCTTAGCTTTTCTTTTATTTGTTTCAAATTTATTTGTTGATAATAACTTTGATTTATTTGTAATTGAAGGATTAAATAGGTCAGGTCCTTATGGAGATGCAGAATAAGAATTGGATTTCTAGCTTTCTTTCAAAACTGTATTTCTAGCTGCTTACTTGAGAAACAGGATTGGCTTGAGAAACGGGATTAGTTGCTTAGCTTAAGAAATGCCTATTTGAGAAACTTTATTTGTTGCTTACTTGCTTACTTGCTTACTTCAGAAACTAGAGAAACAGGTGAAACAGTTGCTTGATAAACAGGAGGAAACAGGAGAAACTTTCTTTCTTGCTTACGAAACTAGATTTCTAATAAATGTTAGTGTTAGATCTCTTTCCTCGGTTTATATCCCCTTGTGTAAATAAACCTATCTCAAATACGAGAAATTAGCTAACTTTTCTTTCTTTTCTCTCAAATACTACAAAATAATGAGCTTTTGCATACGGCTGGCATAAACTTTCCACAAAAGAGATGACATTCCCTAGGTAAAATGCTCGAATGAACTTTTGCCCTATGCTGGCATAAACTTTTCGAAATTTCTATGAGGCTACCTAGGTCTCGACGCCCGCGCTGTTATTAAACAGCGGCGAAAACAGGAGAGTAAGCTTTTGCCCTATGCTAGCTCTCACTTTCTTCCTCTCCTTGTCAAGAAGAAAATCCCTAGCCATAGCTTTCACTGTCTTACTCGCTGGCAACTGCCACTGCAAGCAGAGGGGCTTCAGGGATTACCTCAGCTCAGTGGAAAGCGAAGGGTCAAATCCATCCTGATATGTGTTGGGGTAAGAGTACCCCAAGGAATCCTGGAGAAGGCGAAGGAATGGAACTGATTATCTCGGAAAATGAAGAGAAACTTAACTGACTAGCTTGCCTAGGATTAGGATCCCTATAGAACTAGGAGGCTACACTCCCGGTAATGAATAGACTTCCCTCCTTCTTTGTTAGAATTCAACATCTCTCAATCGATAGATATCTTGCCTTTCTTTGTGACTTGAGTTAGCGAAGTGCCTCATTAGTTATCTTTCTCTTGAGGATCGGTAATCATTCGAATCGGTCTAGCATGGAAGTCAGTCCTTCTCTCATTCTAAGCTGTCGAAGTCTTGTACTTGTAAGTCGTAGAAGTGTGATTTGCTTTTCTTAGCTTTCAGATAACTTTCTTTGATTTCAGATTGATTTGATTTCTTTGTAATTGAAGGATTAAATAGTTATGGAGATTAGGAAATACTTTGATTAGCCCATAAGGAGGGCCCTACCTTTTCTTGTTCTTATTCATCAGATAGAATTGATTTGATTCTATCATGGTTGGATCAGAATGAAGATGAAAGAGAGCATAGGTACGAGAGGGATGCAAGCACTCGACTGAAAAGAAGGACTTGCTTGCTTGCTTTGCTCTCCGCTGGAAAGAAGGCTTTCAGAGGGTTTACCAAGCTCTTTCGAAGAGGGAGTTCTTTCTCGAGTAAGTAGGGATGAAAAGCACTATTAACTCAAAGAGAGGGTTTTAGGGCACCTGCAATTAGACGAATAGGTTAGTTCTTCCCCTAAAAAAGGGTACTAAGATGTCTATAAAGTACACGTAAATGGACTTTGTGTTGTTGTTGACCATCGACCAGTTGCCTAAAGAATATCCAGAGTTGTCCTTTGAGACAGGGTCCTTTGTGTTGTTGACGAATACAAGATCACAAGATCAGATCGGGAGTTTGACTATCCCTACCCTAGGGTGATTGGTTCACGAGTCTCTTTCAAATGGAGATGCTATCCCCAGCTATTTACGCCCATAAATAGGGTTTTTCCTAGAGACTAATAAACAAAGCTAAACAAGAAAGACAGCTAAACAATCCAAATCAAAATCAATCTTATTCCCGAGAGATCACTTTTCTTACTTTTATTACTTTTCCTCGTTAATAATTGAAGGAAAAAATAGTAATAAATGGAGATTAGGAAAGACTTTGAGTAGCCCAAGGTTTAAAAACACTTGGGCATTTTTACCAAGGGTTGGTTTTTCCAAGAGATTTCTTTTCTTTGTTGCTTAGCTGTTGCTTAGCTGGAAGGGGTGTCTCGAGTAAAACGAAGAGGATTTAACGCTTACTTCAGATTTCATGCTTAGCTGGATTACTTGATTTCATAAGAAACGGTATTTCATGCTTACTTAATTCGTTTAGAAACTTTCTTTCATGCTTACTAAAGAAACAGGTGCTTATTCCCTACTGCTTCTTCAACGAAGGCTAGATTTCAAGCAAGTCGCCTAGGTCTGCGAACTATCCCTAGTGTTAATTAATAAACCTTAGGTATTTATCCGTGTGTCCTCACCTTAGGCAAAATAGTGGTGTAAGATCTCAAATACTACAAATTAATGAACTTTTGCTAACTTTTCTTTCGATAACTTTTCTTTCGATAACTTTTCTTTGATTTGTTGCTTAGCTGGATTTAATACCTATTTCAGAAACTAGATGAAATGCTTACGAAACGGGATTTGTTGCTTGAGAAACGGGTACTTGAGGAACAGTTGCTTAGCTTTTCTTTGCTTTGCTTAGCTTTCCTCTTCGAGCTCGGGAAAGGTTTCTCTTCCTCTTCACTTCGTTCGAGATATAACTAACCTCTAATAGCTCTCTCAATGAATTCCTCTTAGTTTGACTCGAGTATTTCTATTCCTATTCCTCTGCTACAGTAGAAAGAACAAAGAAAAGTAAGGTTTTGCATACGGCCGGCTCTCACTTTCCTCAAAAGAAAAGCCGTTCCCTTGGTATATTTATCCCAAGCGTTGAAAGACCTTGGTTCGCAGACCTAGTGTTTTTATCCCTTGGTCTCAAAGATCTGAGTGTTTTAGCAAAAAAAGATAGACCCTTCTCCTTTCAGTCGATACAGACACAAAATACGTTATTTCGCACGTTTACAGACCAACCAAGCTATGGAAACACCCTAGAGTGGGTATGGAGATGGCGAGAAAGTCCATTAAAATATCCTTTTAGACAGGATCCTTTGTGTTGTTGATGACCAGTTGCCACAAGAAGATCCAGAGTTTTACTATACCATGGTTAAAAAGTGAAAAAGAAAGCTAAATGAAATGGCACTAAAAGGGAATATGAATTAGACAATACTGAATGAGACAATACTTCTACTTAATAGGAGTTCTGAGCTTGGTTCACGGAGAGTTAGTTTCCTTTCCCTTGGTATTTATATCCCAAGTGTTTAGAAACCTTGGTCTTTGAGAGATTCACTGGGTTTTGCAGAAATTCACTAGGTTTTCCATATGGCTGGCTCTAACTAACTTTCCACATTCGAGATGCGATCTTAAGCTTAAGCGAGAGTAGCAGGTTTTTACGAGAGATTTGTTTGATTTGTTATTTCTAGCTATTTGAGGTTATTTATATCTCGAACGAAGTGATGAGGTTTTCCCTATCTCAAACAAAGAGGTATTTATTTCTCAAGTAAAACGCATAGGATTTCCCTAACTAGAGTAAAACATCAAACAAAAGAGTAAAACGAAGAAGTAGGAAGAAACCCAGAGTTAGAGTTAGCAAAAGTTATCAAATTTGTTGTATTTGCGAGAAAACCTAGTGAATTAGTCTTTCGATCTGACTCGACGGGATAAATTACAAGGTTAGAAGAGAAAACACTTGGGCTTAACAGCACCTTGGTCCCTCAGGTGCTCGACTAACAAGGAGAGGTTAGAAAAAGGGATCAATTCCAAGGAAGACCTTGTACTTTGAACCTAAGTAAGGTTGGATTAGTACAATTTAGTAAGCATGAAATCCAGCTAATACTGTTTATTAAGAAATCAAGAAATCAAGTTTATTAAGTAAGCAATCCCGAGGTTTGATTTTAGATCTAACATTTATTAGAAATCTTAAGTAAGCTAGAAATTCAACTAATTAAGAAAGCTAGAAATCCTAATTGAGGTATTTATTTCCCTTGCTCTTTCTTTGAGGTATTAAGCTTTCGATGCTATCCATTTTACATTTTACATTTTACATTTTATTAAACAAGTTGACGCTTGACTTAAGTTAGTTCTTTCTCATTCCAGTATAGTATGCTTCTTTGCTAATTTAAAGCGAAAAGGTTTCTCTAACTCTCCAAAAAGACCTTGGTTTGAAGACCTCAGCTAATGCCCTATCAAACCTTGGAATTTAGAGTTCAGAGTTCTATCTTTTCTACGATTAATATTGAGTCTTGTTGGAATAGTATTTCTTGTTTTCCGAAAGGGATTGATTTCTTGAGTAATACATTACGAAAGGTCCCCTAGGACAAAAAGCCAGCGCGTTGATAAACCTAGGTGCTTGAGTGAAGCGAAAGGGAAGGGAAGACAAAGCAGTTAGTGATTTCGTTTTTCAATCAACTTATTTTAATGCTTTACACGGGGACGTACTTTCGCTCTTTGTTTGTTTTGTTTGAGGAAAGCAACAGAGCAACAGAGGAAAGCTACAGAGCTACAGGAGCTACAGGGCTTTCTAGTTATAGCTACAGGAGGGAAGCAAGCAACAGAGCTACAGAGAGGTAAGGCACTAGCTTTGCTTTGCTTTCCTAGGTTTGCTTTCTTAGGGTTGCTTTCTTAGGTAAGCAAGATAGGTAAGCACGTGCTTTTGTTTCTTAGGTTTGCTGTTTCAAAACTCCTATTGTTTTCTCTTTGTCTTAACTCTTCACTCCGATATCTCCTATTCCTTCTCCTTCTAGTCGAAATAATAGGATTTATTGTTATTGTTGGAGGTAAACACACAGAGTTAGTAAATGCAGCTAAAGCCGATGTTCGGGTCAAGGTGGTGTAGTGCTTCCGGGCATTACAGGGTACAGAGCTACAGAGCTACAGGGTATAAAGCAAAGCAGTCTCTTCTGTCCGGGCATGGTAGGGTCTTCAATGTTGTTAGCTTACTGTCCGTCCGGGGATGGCAGGGTATTCTATTTCCTGTTTCTTGTTTCTTTGCTTTGTCTATTAGATCAATGATATCAGAACTGTCTTAGGTTTTCACACAGAGTAAGGAAACACAGCGTTAGCAGATGTCCGGGTCAAGGACGTGTGTCTTCTGTCCGGGAATTAGAGAAAAGAAATATGGTTCCTGTCCTGCCCTTCCTGTCTGGGTATTAGATCTATTCCTTCTCTTTGTCTGAATTCCTATTGTTTTTCCTTCTACGAAAGAGTATTTATTGTTCTATTGTTCTAGTAAGCACACGGAGTAATGTTGACAGCTGAAGCGGATGGTCGGATCAAGGTAGTGTATCCCGTCCGGGAGGAAATAAGTCTGTAACTCTGGGAGGCTGGGAATTAGACTGAGTGGCTAAGGTAGCGTACTTGGTCTTCCGAAGGGAGCCAAGAAGCGAGGTAGGTGTGTTAAGCAAGAGAGCTACAGAGGAAAGCTAGAGCTAGAGATCTAGTCTCTTTGTCTAGTGACAGGGTGTTAGATCTTTGTCCTGTCTCTTCTGTCCGGGGATGGCAGGTATAAAATGCAGCTACTGCAGCTAGGATGGCAGGGGATAAAATATCTCTTGTTCATCTTAGGTTTGCTACCGGGATTAGGTAAGTACTGGAGTAAAGCACTGTAAGGAGCAGCATCTAAGGGTATTCTATTAGATCTATCCCTTTATTTGGTTTGCTTTCTCTTATTTCCGGGGGTGACAAGCTATTAGAGCTAGTGTCTTCTGTCCGGGCATTAGATCAATTCAATCTTGTTACTGTCCGGTCGGGCGTGAGGTTTGCAAACCTTGTTCCTGTCCGGCCTGGGGATGACAGGTATTCAATCTATCCTTGTTTCTTTGCTTTGGCTCAATCAATTAGATCTATCCTTGTCTTAGCACTATGCTAATTGGGAGGAAAGCTAGAGGCTAGAGAGGGTATTCAATCAAATACTGTCCTGCTCTTGTTCCTGTCCGGGCGTGTCAGGGTATAAAGAAAAGCTGTCCCTTCTGTCCGGGCATGGCTATTCAATCTATTCTCTTTGGCTTGTTGGCTTGCACTATGCAAAGAGTTTGATATGAATAAAGCCTTATAGCCGGGTTCGTTAGCCTTATTTCCTGTCTCAGAGGCTATTGGTAAACATAGGATCCAGTTTCGTAGGGTATTAGATGGGAGGGTACTGGTCAACAGCATCAACTTGCTCAGAGGCTCTTTCCGAGGGCTATAAATGCACGAAATGTGATTTGAGTAGTAACAAAACACCCCATTCGTATCATTTGCAGGTGGCATTAAACCCTCTAATTCCTTCTCCTTTTCAGTGGAGCTAGGTCTTGTCAGAGCCTTTTCCTTTTAGTCGAGCTAGTCTTTTTCTTGGAATAGAGGGGAATAGAGGTTGCACCTCGCGGTTATGTTCTTGTGCTAGTATGCTCTCGATCTCATATCTCGCACAGGTCTTATCTCTGACGAGTAGTTAGGTAAGCACGAGTAAGGAAAGCTAGCGATGAGGTCTCTTTCCTTTGGCTATTAGTCTCTTAGGTTAGGGTATTAGAGCTAGTAAGCCTGTTTCTTAAGCCTTATTTCCTGTTTCTTCTAATCCAGCTAATCCAGCTCATCCAGCTAATCCTTTTTCTCCAGTTTCCTCAAGTTTCCTCAAGTAAGAAAGTTTCTCAACAAAAGAAGCAAATAAAGGTTTTTCAACAAAGAAATCTCTAGGAAAAACTGGCTACTCTCTCTCTCGATTTTCACTTTCTGCAGCTAGCATAGGACAAAAGTTAGTGAATTTGTTGTATTTGAGAGCTTACTCCACTCTTTTCTATTTGACCAAGGTTTAACAACACTTGGTCCCCCGGTCTCTTAGAAGTGAAGAGGGATATAAATACCAAGGTGAGGAGGATAAATACCTTAGGGAGAGGTTTCTCAACGCTGGGCCTGCGGACCAAGGAATGGAATAACAACACTAAGTATCCTGTCTAAAAGGACATTTACGTGAACAGCCATCTGATGACCCACTCAAGGGGGAACCACTTATCCCATTAGTACCATTTGCAGGTGCTATAAATGCTTATAAAAGAAACATCCCTCTCGTACCTCGAGCACCAAGGTCTAAACGAACCTTGCGATAAATTATTCCTAGGGGACCTCTAAAAGAGTTAAGAGTGCTTTTCATCCCTCTCCTTTTAGTCGAGCTAGGGAATCCCTATCAAAGAAAGCAACAAATCCCGTTTTTCTAGCTGTAAATCGAGTTTATCAAAATAGGTATTTCTTTCTAAAGTAAGCTAGAAAGAAAGTTTATCAACTGTAAGCATTCAATTTGTACTAGTACTAATCCAGAAAAGCAACTAAGTTAAATAAGCTAGAAATCCTGCTAATTCAGTAACAAATCCAGTTTCTCCTGCTAAGCAACAAAGAAAAGCTAAGAAATCAAACAAATAAAAGCAAATCTATCGGCTAGGGAACAAATCTCTAGTAAAAACCCTCTGCCAGGGGCTACTCTAGCTTAAGATAGCATCCCCATTGTGTAAAGTTAGAGCTAGCCGTTAGTAAAAGTTAGCAAAAGTTAGCTAATTTCTATGATTTCGGATCTTACTCCTTACTCCACTATTTTACCAAGTCTTTCCTCTTCACTTCGTTTGAGCTCGGGAAATCCTCATCTCTTGTTGAACTTTTTGATGGTAAAAACCTAGCAACACTGTTTCCCCCAGGCTTATCAACACTAGGTCATCGAACCAAGGTCTTTAGACGCTTGGGATAAAAACCAAGGTGCTGTTAAGCCATTTGAAAGAAAGTTGCAGCCACCCATAGGACAAACAACTCTGGTCTGATCTTTAGACAAGGAAACCCTAGTATTAGTATTCGTCAACAAAGGATCCCGTTGTTAAGGCTCTTTTAGCTGGATTTACATTAGATAAATTGGATTGACTAGGGGAAGAACTAACCTATTCGTATAATTTCTGGTGCCATAGAAGCCTCTTATTTAGTTATAGTTTGATTGGATTTAGATGAAAGAAAGATTATTGGTTGTCCTGATTGAGCAATAGCAATGGAATGGAATGGTCGATTAACGAACTCTCCAAGGTTTTCCCTAGGGAACAAGATCTCTTTGCTAACTTTCTGCAGCTAGCATAGGCCAAAAGTTCATTATTTAGTCGTATTTTAGAGAAAAGTGATCTGAAATCTAAGAAAGGAAAGTGATCTGAAACAAATCCAGAAAAGAAAGAAAACCTAGCTAATTTGTCGTATTTTATATCTGACTATTGCATTTTGTCCAAGGTTTCAAAACACTTGGTCTAACGAACCTCTTCACTTCGTTCGAGTGACTTTGTTCCAAGGTAAGGGCATCGCATCTCCAATTTCACTTTTTAGAGCCAGCAAAGTGGAAAAGTTAGCTAAACCTAGTGAATTTGTAGTATTTTCTCTCTTACTCCACTGTTTTCCCTAAGGTTTCTCAACGCTTAGATCTTTGAGCCGTCGGTTTCTAAACACTTAGGGGATAAATTCCTAAGGAAGGGTGCTACAACGACAAAAAGGAAGAGACTAAGAGACTAATTGGGAATAGACTGATGGGGAAGAGACTGATTGGGAATAGACTGATTGTACTAATTTAGTAAGCTAGAAAGAAAGTTTCTCCAGTTTCTGCTAATCCTGTAAGCTATCCTGTTTCTCTAGCTCCAGTTTCTCTAGCTCCAGTTTTGAAAGAAAGCTAGAAATCGAGTTTCTGAAGCATTAAATCTAGCTAATCCTGTTTCTCAACAAATCAAACAAATCATAGAAAAGGAAACCTCTTCACTTCGTTCGAGTATTTCCCTACCCTAGCTAGAAGAGGAAAGCAAAGCTAAGAAAAGCTAATTGTTTGAATTGTTTTAAGAAATTATCAACAAAAACTGGCAAATCAAAGAAAGAAAACCTAGCAAATTGGAAGTATTTGAGATCTTACTCCACTATTGAGCCTAAGGTTTAAAAAGGGAGAAATTCCTCTTACGAGCATCTTCGAACCTTGGTTTTTCAACAAAATAAGCAAAGCAAAGAAAGGATTGAAGACCTAGGTCTAAACGAACCTTGGTTTCTCCTAGCTAGGATAGAATATTTCCAGGAATAAGCAAAGAAAGGAATAACCTTCAGCAACTGTTTCTGAAGTAAGCATTAAATCCAGTTTCTCAACAAATTTAGTAAGAAATCCTCTTCACTTCGTTCGAGCCTGAGTCTCTTCCTCAAATAGAAATCCAACTAAGTAAGCATGAAAGAAAGTTTATTAAGAAAACATGAAATCCATCGGAATAGAATACAATCATAACCTCTTTCCGGCATCTCTTTGCTAACTTTCTGCTTACACCCATGGTCCCCCCGGTCTCGACTAAAAGGAGAGGGATAGGATAGTCAAACTCCCGATCTTCTGATCTTTAGAAAACCCTAGTATTCGTATTCGATGGTCAACAACAAAAAGGATCTAAAAGGACAAATAAGATGGATTAACATTCAATATTTTAGATTTACGATAGAACACCCATGAGTCTAATTTAAGGTGCCATAAAACCCTATCTTTTAGTTAAGAGACTCGTGAACCAAGCAAGCTTTTTCGGAACTACTCTTTCTTAAGATGAAGTATTGTATTAATAGTATTTATTGTTTTCGATTTCCTCTTCGAGCTCTATCTCTTCCGACTACTTAAACTATCTAAGGGATATCTAAGGGAAAAAGAAGACTATTTATGTTATGCAATGCAATGCAATGCAATTAGAGTTTCAGCTATTTGTTTTAAGTTATTAGTAAATCCTGAAATTAGAAACATAGAAAAGATAAGATAAGTTATCTCTAGGAAAAACCCTAGTATTCGTATTCGATGGTAAACAACACAAAGGATCTCAAAGGACATTTGCTACGGATTAACATGCAATAAATAAGATTTTAGAGTGGAAGATTTATCCTATGAGTATCATTTTAGGTGCCATAATTCCCTCTCTTTTAGTTAAGAGTGCTTTTCATCCCTATCATTTAGAGTTTGAGGTAGAAAAGAACAACCTTCAGCTTCAGTTTCTCAACTAATAAAGTAAGGTAAGCTAGAAAACTCATTAAGTAAGGTAAGCTAGAAATACTGTTTATTAAGCATTTCATCTAGTTTCTAAACTGTTTATCAAGAAAGCAACTAATCCTTTTTCTCAACTAATTGCAACTAATTTCTGAAGCATTAAATCTTGTTTCTTAAGCATGAAATACTGTTTCTTACAATTATCAACAAATCAATCAAACTCTCTATCGGCTAACAAATCTTAGTTCTCTCTCGGATTTATGCCCGGGCACCGCTACCTTCTTTTCTTTGCTTGAAGATTTATTGATTGATTGAAATAGGATTGATTGTTTTACTCGAGTAACTGTTTTCTATTCCTCTTCATTATGGGGAGGAAGAACTACTTTCTCTATCTGCTCCCTTGGAATTTACCCCTAGGTCTTCGAACTATGGTTTTTCAACAAAAGAAGCAAAGAATGGATTGGATAAAGAAAAACCTTCACCTTCAGTTTCTGAAGTAATTTAGTAAGCACCTGTTTCTCCTGTTTCGAAAGCATTAAATCAACTATTTCTAAACGAATTCTCAAGCTAAGCAAGTTTCTTAACTAATCCAGTTTCTCCTGTTTCTTAAGTTTCTGAAGTATTAAATCAAGTTTCTTAAGCATGGAATCAAGTAAGAAATCCAACTAATAAAGCATGAAATCCCGAGGAATAACGACAATCAGAACCTCTTTCCGGCATCTCTTTTTGAACTTTCTGATGCTAGCATAGGGGAAAAGTATGCAAAACCTAGTGAATTTCTTCCTCTGTTTTTCTTCCTCTCCTTAAAGTCTTGCATCTCCGAACCTCGGACAATCTTTGTATCTATTGGGTATCTATTGGTCTTCGAACCTAGGCTTAAAAACGCTAGGTCTTCGAACAAGGTCTAACGATCCTCTCCTTTCAGTCGAGCATTGATAAATCTCACCTTGGGATAAAAATACCAAGGGCAAGGGAGTTCGCTCCGCTCCGTCCCATGGTTCAATACCCAGAACTACCAAATGAAAGAGACAGCCTGGCATGCGCCACTAAAAAGAGAAGCATCTCGGCGGAAAAAGGAGGTGCTTTACGAGTGGAATCTGCGGGAAGAAGCGTAAGAAAAGGTATCTAACCTCCATAGGGAGCAGGGCAAAGTCTTGTTATCAACGGATTTCTTCTTCCCCTCGCTAGCTGATCCCAGGACTTCCTTAAATGAGTGTTGGCTACTCTCTTTACCAAGGAATTCCCTTGCTCGAACGAAGTGAAGAGGTTTCTCAACGCTTGGTTGGATAGAAGAAGATTTCCAGGAATAAGAAAACAACAAAGGTTCGTTAGACCTTCAGTTTCGTTAGCTAGAAATCCCGTTTCTAAAGTTTCTGCTCATACTGTTTCTCCTGTTTCTGCTAATCCAGTTTCTTTTGTTTCTAAAGCATGGAATCTTGTTTCTTTAGCAACAAATCCTGTTTCTGAAGCATGAAATCAAGCTCAAGTTTCTAAAGCAAGTAATTAATCAAAGTTATCAAAGTTATCTCTAGGAAAAACTGGCTACTCAAAGTCTGTCTTTCCAGCATCTAAATTGGAACTTTTAGCATCTAAATAGGGATAGTCAAACTCTTCATCTTCTGCTCTTGTGGATAGGGCAACTCCCGATCTTCATCTTCTGCCTGCTCTTGTGGCTAGTATTCGATGGTAAACTACACTAAGTATCCAGTCTCTTTTGCCATTATAGATTGATTTACATGAGATATTTCAGATTTTAGAGTGTAACAAACACCCTATTCGTATCATTTGCAGGTGCCATTCATTAATGCCTCTAATTTAGAGTTGAGCTACTGGCTTCCCTCTCCAAGAAGTCGAGATATATATAACCTCTGCGTTTCACTTGAGATATAAATAACCTATCATTTCTAGTTTGAGGTAATAGATAAGATTGTATAGGATTTAGATGAAAAACTGTTTCTGAAGTTTCGTAAGCAACTAATTGAGTTTCTTCAGTTTCTCCTGTTTCTGCTCATACTGTTTCTCAAGTACCTGGGTAATCATCCTCAGAAATAGCTCTTTGTTTTCTAATCTCCAATTTCACTTTCTAGAGCCTAGTGTAAAACCTAACAACACTGTTTTGTTCTAAGGAGCCTCATCCCCGTTTGACTTTTCTGCAGCTAGCAGCTCACTCTTGCATTTCCCTTAGGTTATTTATATCTCGACCATTCGGGAGAGGCGGCGGCATCTCAATTTAGGATAGGAAAGTTACAGCTCATATAGGCCAAAACCCCATTATTTGTTTGTTGTATTTTCGATCTGACTCTACTTAAAACATGAAGAATTAAAGAAAGATACTGAAAAAGATAGGAACGAAGTACAAGGTTTGCAAACCTTGGTTATTTTCTATCTCGAACGCAGTGATGAGGTTATTTCTATATTTAGTAAAACGAAGAAGAAGAGGTTTTCCCTAGTGTGTCCTCACCTTGGTTAAGAAAACAGTTACTAGAGAGCTATTTTAGGTAGGTTCTGTGATAGCAAGCAAGTTTGTTGAAAGAGGGGTTCCCTAGCTAAGAGAGGTTATTTCTACTGTAGCATAGGAAGAGAAATACGAGAGTGAAACTAATAGGAAGAGAGCAGAGGTACTAGAGATTTTATATATGACCGGGTACCAAGATAGACTTTGGTGAGAAGAAGCAAATCGGGAAACAGCTCTTTGCAGCAAATCTTTCATTTCTTTTCTTTTCTAGTACCCTCCTCTTTTTCTTTCGAGTTAGTTTGGTTTAGAAATCCCAAGGCCCGGAGGCCTACTCTTCGTCCCTCTCCTTGAGCAGCACCTAGGGACCTTGGCGAGTAGAATGCTTGGTCTTTTCTCAGGTTCTCAGGTAAAGTATATTATATAAGTATGGAACAATGAGCCTATAACCATGCATATCATTACGTCAAATGCACACAGAGGCTATTTTAGATGGATTTACATTAGATATTTTTTATTTACGAGACGAAGACCTATTAGTATAATTTAAGGTGCCATAAAACCCTCTTATTTGAGAGTTAAGTTAGCAAAAGTTAGCAAAACCTAGTGAATTTGTTGTATTTTGCCTAAGGTTTATTAACACGACGGGATACTTGGGAGCAGAGAAAGTAGTTCCCCATGACGAAGAGGTTATTTAAGGCTCGAGCAAACCCTCTACCTCAGCCGGTAGAGCAAATCAATTACGAAGAGGAATAGAAAACAGTTCAAACAAGCCAGTTTCTGAAGTAAGCAACTAAGTTTAGTAAGCATGAAATCAAACAAATAAAAGCAAATCTCTAGGCTAGGGAATCAGATTAGGATTGTTAAGTTTCTTCGTCTCTCGGAAAAACCAGCTACTCTCTTTCCGGCATATTGCTTTTCACTTTCTGCTTCCAGCCTAGTGGAAAAGCTTACTCTATCAATTTCCCTAAGCAGTGGCATTTCTTTTGTTGAAAGTTAGAGCCAGCCCAGTGCTAAACCTCACTATCCTGTTTTGCCTAGGTTTAACAACGCTAGGGCTTAACAGCACCTAGGGAACGTCATATAAATTTCTAAAAGTTAGTAAAAGTTAGGTATTTTCGAGAAAAGTTCATTAATTTGTCATATTTCTTACCCTCTTCCTCTCCTTTATAGTCGAGCTGGGGAATTCCTTAAGTAAATGAGTCAGGGGTTTATTATTATTAAAAGTACTTAAATTGGACTTGGGAATCAATCTTAGGAGAGAGGGCAAGGCAACCCTTGTATTCGTCAACATAGGATCCTGTCTAAAAGGCTATTTGCGATGGTAAACAACACTACAGATCCAGTCTCTAAGGCAATTAGCGAGGGATTAACATTCGATATTTTCTATTTTATAGTGGAAGGACCCATGAGTGCTCCTTTAAGGTGCCAAAAATGCCTCTAATTTAGAGGTAAATAGATCTATCTCATTCCCTACTAGTTACTAGTTCGCTAGAACGTAGCTAAAGGCTAAGATGTGGAGCTAG